>PVIU01020243.1:0-34420 GCA_004026605.1 Ondatra zibethicus
AGATCACATCCTGCTTCTTTGGCGGTCCAGGCAGATGTGCCGAGAGGGCTTCCTGCTTCCCAGAATTCACCTATTCTCCTTGCTCCGCCTCTACTTCCTGTCTGCTTGACCCACCTATACATCCTGGCTAATGGCCAATCAGCATTTATTTAAATCATGATTGACAGAATACAGACAATTCTTCCACACCATGGGGTCTGGGATGATTATTCATTGGGCACTCCAGTACAAATAGAAGATACTTACAGGATTTAGAAACTGTACTTGCTGAGTAGGAGGAGATCTTTGTACCTTTACCTGGTTAATTCACAGGGATATTTGTATAATATATGAAATCAGAACAAAACCCACAAATTTTAAATACCATATATTAATATAATATTATCAGCCTTGAACACAACTATATATAAGCACATTTAAGTGTGTGTGTGTGTGTGTGTGTGTGTGTGTGTGTGCCAGTATGTGTACATATAACAAAAACAATTAAAGGACAGTTTTTTATTTTAGTGGGATTAGACATGGGAAGAGTTAAAGAGAGGAGAAAGAGGGCCAGGAATGATACAGATGTAGTGCATTTCTCCAAAAGAAGAGAATTATTGAATAAAACATCCTCAATTTATTTCAAATAATTGTATCTTTTTTGTACAGTTGGGACATACACACACACATACACAAACACATTCATGCATATGTTTGTTTGATTGCTCATTTTAATTGCCTTTTTATTACTAAATAAATATACATGCATATAATACATTTTATCATAGCTGTGCTTCACTCCTGTTATGTAGTATTAGACATAAATATGCTAAATTCTTTTATGCTGTGAAATACTTGTTTAATGATGCAAAGATTTGTTGCATTTGTTTAACTGTGTAAAGCTCTGTGATTTTCCAGTCAAACACATGTGATTGGTCTAATGAAGAGATGAATGGCTGATAGGTAGGCAGGAAGGAAAGATGGGTTGGGCTGCTGTGCAGAGAGAATAAATAGACAGAGAAAAAGTGAGAAAAGCAAGAAGCAAGAAAAAGAAAAGGAGATGAGGACACCAAGGGCTAGTCGTCCACTATACAACCAGGCATAGAATAAGAAGAATACAGAGGTAGATAAGAGATAGATAGAATGGAGCAAGGAAAAATTCCAGAGGCAAAAGATAATTGGGAAAATTTAAGAAAAGCTGGCTAAGACTGAGCATTCAAAAAAAAGAATAATTCCAAGTGTATTCATTTGGGCCTGGGTGATGAACCCCCAAAGAGCAAAAAAATAAAAACAAAAACAACTACACATCCTATCCCTTGTAACATTTTGTGTTGTGGTCCAGCCCTGACATAAATTATTTCTCAGATCAGAGGGTAGGTATGGGAATAACTGAGGCACAACTCACAAGAGAGAGTTTTCAGGGATCCCTCCTGAAATTATGATAACACATCTTAAAATATCACCCATGTTTTTACTCCAAACAGCTTTTATACCAAAACATAAACTGAGTGGGAAATTCATCAGTATTCTGCTTCATATGTAGTGGGGAGAATGACTGTGGTCATGTCCACACCTTATCTATGTCTATTTTGTAATGTTTTTCTATCCATCTTCCTGCTCTGTAAACCTGCTCTGTCACATAGACTGAATTAACACCTCTTTCCCTGGAAACCTCCCAAATTACAAAGAAGGAGCAGAGCAACATTAGCATATTCTGACCTTTTGTTTTGGAAGGAATGTGTTTGACTCAAAAGGCTAGGTGACCAACTTCTGTGTGGCAGGTGCAAATTGTGGCCTGAAATTCTTGCAGTCATACAAGGTAGAAACATGGGCTTGTATAATATGGGCCATACAATCCACTTTCTCTTCTTAATTTTAATAAAACTTGTCCTTCTACACAGGATAGATGATTACATCTGCCTTAGGCAAAGATTCCTTCATATACCCAATTTACCCATCTTTGGAAACAGTCACCCTAATTATGCAAGCTCCTGTCTTAGCCATCTGGGGAGAAGAGGCTTTAATCCCATCTCTGACTGCTGACCTCTGTGAACAAAAGAGATTAATGGAGTGGAATATCTTTGAGCTCTGTTGATTGGAGCCATACTTTCTAGTCAGGAGAGGTCGTAATGTTTTATGAATAATCATACATCTAAAGACTATAGTCACTTATTTAAAGGAGAGGAGGTTCACTTTAATTGAAAATGTTTCTTCAGCTGGTCTAGAGTGTTGTGAGAATGCAGCTTGTTGGTTCCTCGTTGCTCAGCCCCAAAATAATCACATAGAAACTATATTAATTAAATTACCATTTGGCCTATTAGCTATAGGTTCTTACTGGCTAGCTCTTACATATTAATTTAAACCATCTCCATTAATTTGTGCATCATCACGAGGTTGAAGCCTACTAGCAAAGTGTCAGCATGTCTGTCTCCAGCAGCAGTTCCATAGCTTCTCTCTAACTCTGTCTCCCTTCTCCCAGTATTCACTTTAGTTTTCCCTGACTACCTAAGTTCTGCCCTGCTATAGAGTCAAAGCAATTTCTTTATTCATTAATGGTAATTTCAGCATACAGAGGGAAATCTCACATCACCTCCACTTTTCTTTTTAAATAAAAAGAAAGGTTTTAATGATAGCAAAGTAAAATTATATATAACAAAACAGGTATAAAGCAAGAATTATAGTTACAATATTTATATCTACTTTATCTTTTATCATAAATAAGGAAAACTATATTATTACTATCTATTCTTCAAATCCAACAAAAACTCCTGAATGATATATTTCCTAAATAAACAGGAAGTACATTGTAAGCAACTTCCAAATCTATAGAATTGACAGAAACATCTCACTGCCTGGACAGTCACCCAAAGTTCTTCTGTACTGATGGGGCATCCATCTTCAGACTACAGGTCCATAGTATCTGGCATACTTTTCCATGAAGCAGGAAATTTCAAAGATAATTCCACCTATATTGGCAGTTTTTCAGTCACTTTCTTTTGTGTCCTGTAGAATGTCTGATAGACTCTTTTATGTAGCTGGAACCTTATAGGACCATCTCACCATTAGGCAAGTTCAGCAGTCATTTCTCCGTGGGTCCTGCATGTTCAGTTTCTCAAGCAGTCCAGGAAAGAACAATTTCTTTTCCAAATGGCTAACCAACTGCATTAGGAGCCTCTTTGTTGCCCATCCTTCCTCATGAAGTAAATTGGTGCTGCCAGGAGCTGATGTGTCTCATTGTCATGATAAATCCTAAATTCTTAAAACATTTTAAATGCCATATTATGTAGTGTTTGAAAAGTTTGAAGAATGACTATCCACCCAAAATATTTCTCTGTACATCTAGAAAATCTAACTAATATGAGTATAAGCTTGACTATGACTATCAATTAACCTTTATTTCTTTATTAAACATTACATTTATAAATGAGCTTCACAGATAAATACATTGTTCAAGATCAGAAAAGCATATACACAGTACAACAAAATTGACCTTAATTTTGTATCAAAGATCCATACCAATGCAAATTACCCATCTCTACAGCATATCCCCCTTTAAATGTCAGCAAACATTTATAGGCAATATCTGGGAATATGGGCATAGTTCCCTCCATACTGCTTCCTGATGTTTATTGGGTGAAGTAATTTTTTGAGGGATATTCAAGGCAACATTTCAGGGAGTCATGGTGCATCAAATCACATTAGCCTGGAATGAATCTGCAGGTTCTCATCCTCTGTGGAAATAAAAGAAGAACCTCTTTTCCAAAGCAACATATCCTTAAACACAAATTCTGAAGTCATGGTACCTTTAAAATATATATGGTTGTTACTTAGCTCCTTCACAGTCAAAAAATTCAAAGAAAGAACAATAATATATACAAATCAGACTCTCTGTATATAGTCCATCTTTACATTGCTTATTATTTATTTTTACTCCCTTAATCTATGACTATCTGTACTGTCTCTTTAAAGACCTTACCTTTTTTTAATACCATTAATTTTTTATAACTGTCTATACTTTTTTCTTCTCTCTCCCAAGCCTATGTACATTTATGCAACATTGTGACTCATTTAGGATGTCTTTTTATGTTTGAATCTGTCCTATTGTGTATCTATCTATAATTCTTTCCTGTTCAGAAGCACTTCTTAAAATGCTAAGTGCTTCTGAAAACCTTAAGCCACAGCATTAATAGGACATATACAGCACTCCTGTTTGCACCACACAGTCCACCATGGTGGAAGAGTTCCATTCACTGCCTCTGAGCTGCACACACTGCTCCAGTTCCAATTATCAGCGGTATATTTCGAGCCATTAAGCAGTTTGTAGCATGCTGCTTACAAACCCGATTTAAATGCTCAGTATCCTTAAAGAGCCAGAGGTTGTGTTGGCAGCATAGCCCAGAAAGCTTGCATTTCAAAGCTGCAGATTTTTTAATGCTACTGCAGAATCACAATAACCTCAATTAAAGGAGCCATGCCTCTGCTTGCTTCTAATCAACAGAGGCCATTCAAGAAAATGCCACTACCAAACCATGCTTAACTCTGTTCTTTTGTGTCTAGGATACCTTTTTAAGCTTTCTCAGTTTTTATGTGGATTTAGTTGACCATGTTGGAGAGCCATTTTGTTGTGAGCAGGCAGCTTTTTGGTTCCCAGCTACTCAGCCCCAAAATAATCACACAGAAACTATATTAATTAAGTCATTGCTTGTCCTATTAGCTGTAGCTTCTTATTGGCAACTATTACAAATTAATTTAACCCATCTCGATTAATCTTTTTCATCACTATGAGGTCTTGGCTTACCAGCAAAGTTTCAGCGTGTCTGTCTCTGGTGGCGACTCTAAGGCTTTTCTCTGATTCTGCCTTCTTTCTCGCAGCATTCAGTTTAGTTTTCCCCACCTACCTAAGTGCTGCCCTGCTATAGGTCCAAAGAAGTGTCTTTATTTATTAATGGTAATCACAGCATACAGAGGCAAATCCCATATCACTAGAGTACCTCTTAAATTTTTAACATTGTATCATAATCTAAATTCTTAATATGTACATTAAACTCAAACATTCATGGGACATGTCAAAATTTCTCAACATCTTACAAGCAATTACAAACATTATCACGTCAATACCATAATGCTAGAATGGGAATTATCAATAAATCCACAATTTAACCTATCACAATATTCTTAAAACCATGTTAACCAAAAGACAAGTAATTTTTCTCATGAGTGAGAGTAAAATCACATTGCTGTTATCAAATATCATTTCCAGTATTTGATAAGCAGTTAAACTATTAGGTTTTCTACTTCTTATATGAAGAGGAATTTTAGTCATTCCTCATTTTGAGTTATTCTTTCCCTGAGGAGAAAGCACAGGTCTTAGATCTCAGGTCCAATATTTTAATCAAAATGAGTTCTGTGTCACAAAGTTCAAAACAGTGAAATGTTCAGTCTGCATATCTAATTTGGCTCCAAAGCAAACAGGATTCAGACTGCAAACAAGTTGTAGTCATCATGCAGCAGGATCTCTGTGACAGTATGAGTTTCCCCACTGTCTAGAAGCAGCTCAGCATGGCATCCTGCAATGCAGAGTGGCAACAGCAGATCCTGAGGATCAGGCACTCCTCCATGTGTGGGAGGGGAAGACTGGACCATGGACTCACTCTCCAACTCCTCCATGGTGGCATTTGCAGCTATGATGCCATCAAGTCTGTCACTCCTTTATTGTATATGCCGTCATCTCATCCTACTTTATTTACTTTATTTGAAAAAAAGTACAAACAAATCCTCAACCACACATTAATATAGGCCAGGTCTTTTTATATTTCATTGCAAAGGCTTTTTCACCTTGCATTAACAAAGGTAGTCTTAATGCCACCATGCCAGATCTGTCTGCACCTTTTATCTTTTTTCATGGAGTCACGGCACGCTTCACAATTCCTTATCATTATTAACCATATATGCAGTTCTTCCATTGGAAGAGCCATTTGTAAAATTTACCATAACTTCCTTTAAAGGATTTTTAGGTATAAAATTAGCAAAATATAGTCCTGTGAATAGCAGCAATTCTCAGCTGAGAAAGATTATTACTTTGGCTTTTTAATTGAGGTAACACAATTGTCTAAGAATCACTATCTATTGCTTATCAATCTATCTAATGCTTAGTTCAAGAAACATTGATCATAGTTAGTTGTCTGCTAAAATATATCGCAGATTTCATCCTGCTCTTCTGTATTGGACAAGCTACTGCTTTAAATTAAGAGTTTAATATATTAACTGGCAAAATTGGAAGGTGAAGTCATAAAAAGCAGATCATGTTTTCCATAAAACTGCTGTAGGGTAAGCTTTGTATTTAATATACAAACTTGCTAAGGCTGAATCATAATTAATATAATGTACTTGCTGATTATTTTATAGCATACTCTACCTGCTTGAGTACCTGTTTGGCAGCTTCTATAAGCTGTCTATAGGAAATTTCCTCATGGCTATCTTTAAGAATTTTAACTTAGTGGCTCAAAATGTCTCATAAGAATATTACAATTAAAGTTTTAGCCATTGTATATCTAATTAAAAGTTTGTAAACAATCTTCCTTTATAAGTTGCAAGTCTGCCTAGCTGATAGGAAAATGGAAGAAAGAAAGTATATTCAACAAATGGTGCTGGTCTAATTAGACAATCAACACATAGAAAAATGAAAATAGATCCATATTCATATCTATGCACAGAACTGAAATCCACATGCATCAAAGACATCAACATGAAACCAACAATACAGAACCTCATGGAAGAAAAGTTAAAAGTACACTTGAATACACTGGTTCATCTCAATTACAGCCCCAGTTGCAGACATTGAGAGAAATGATAAATGAGATACCATGAACTGAGAAGCTTCTGTATAGCAAAGGACAGTTGAAAACATCAGCCTACAGAATTGGAAAAGATCCTTACTTATCCACTCCAAAATATACAAAGAATTCAAGAAATTTGTCATCAAAAGAACAAATAATCCAATAAAAATATATGGCACAGACCTAAACAGAAATCTCTCAACAGATGAACTTAAAATGACTGAAAGGCACTTAAAAATGTTCAACATCCTTAGCCAATAGAGAAATTCAAATCAAAACAAATCTGAGATTCCATCTCACATCTTTAAGAATGGCCAAGATTAAAACACTGCTGATAACTTATGCTCAAGAGAATGTGGGGTAAAGAAAATACTCCTTCAATGCTGGTGAGAGTGAAAATTGTCATAGCCATTTTGGATATTAGTACAGTAATTTTTCAGAAAATTAGGCAACAATTTACCTTAAGACTCAGCAATACCACTTTTGGGCCTATACACAAAAGATGTTCAACCGTACCATAAGGGCATGTGCTCCACTATGTTCATAGCAGGGTTATATTGTCATAGCCAGAACTTGAAAACACCCCAAAATTCTCCTCTTTTACATGAATGATAAAGGAGCTGAGATAGAAATCAGAAAATCAACACCCTTTACAAAGAGCCACAAATACCATAGAATATTTTGGAGTAACTCTAACCAAATGTGGAAAAATCTGCATAAGAATTTTAAAATCATTGAAGAAAGAAATTAAGACATCAGAAAATAGAAAGATCTCCTATTTTCTTGGGAAGTTAGAATCAACATAGCAAAAATGACAATCTTATCAAAAGCAATCTACAGATTCAATGCTGATACTCACTAAAATTACAGCAAAATTCTTCACAGACATAGAAAGAACAATCCTCAACTTCATAAGGAAAACAAAAACTCAGGATAGCCTAAATAAACCTAAAATCTGGTACAGTCAAGGAACTTCTGATTTCATCATAATCTCTGACTTTAAACTTCATCACAGAGCCACAGTACTGAAAACAACTTGATATTGGCATAAAAAATACAGATTTTTGAAAAAGAAGCAAAATTTTGAAATTGAAAAAAGAAGCTTATTCAACCTGCTTATTTATTTTTTAAAAAATCTTTAACTGTCCTGAAACTGAAGTTGTCTGAGGCACCTAGCTGAAGCTGGGCTTTGTGGCTGGGGACAGGATATGCTCTCTCCCTCTGCCAGCTTTCCTGCTGTACTAGGGATCAGGCAGTGCCTGTTCCTCATTCACCATTCTGCTTAGAAACAGGCCATGTTTTCTAAGTTTACGGGTCCCTTCAGAGCTCAGAGGCTGATACATTTACAGGGTCTCTGTTGTCTACTAGTGTGGCTGCCCTTAGACAGTAGCATGTGGTTACAAGCTCCAGTGGGTGCAGCCACACCAATTTTTACTATCTTTTCTTTTACTTTAACTTGTAATCATAAAATTAGGAGAATTCCTGAATCCTCTCCTCTATTCTCTTGACTGACTCTGGGTTCTGACTGTGGGAGGTAAAAGTTAACTCTTTCTTTAAACTTTGTCTTCTGCTTGTCTCTCATCATGTAGGTAGTTTAGAATCACCTGGCTACTGTGCACAGGTCAAATCTCAGCTATAGCACATATATGGAACTGATGGGATCTCAGCAGTAACCTAGGTGATCCTTAGAAAAAGCTACATTTCCTTCATTCTTCCCACCCGTTCAGCAGCTTCATCTCCTCTACCATAATGTTTACAGACTCTATCTCCACCATTGTTTCTCCTCCACTATAAGATCCTTTAGCTATCAACATACATTACTGAATACACTTTTCTTATCCCATATATACACACATATATATATATAACTTATTATATACAAATTTTTATTCCTGATTATTATTTTCCCACATCTATGCTTCTTTAAATTTTGTTTTTTATTTATTTTATTTTTAATGATTTTTTTTGAGACAAGGTTTCTCTGTAGCTTTGATGCCTGTCCTAGAACTAGCTCTTGTAGACCAGGCTGGCCTCGAACTCACAGAGATCCACCTGCCTCTGCTTTCCATGTCCTGGGATTAAAGACATGCACCACCACTGCCTGGCTTAATTTTGAATTTTTAAATTACTGAGCACTCATTACTCACGTATCCACCTGTGGTGCAGTTTTCTCATGGGTTTCTCACATTCTCCTCTGTATGTCTGGTCAATTCTCCATTGTTTTTTAGGGTTCAGTCCCCTGTTGCAGGGTTCCACAATGTTGAGGTCCAGCCCTGATATAAATTATTTATCCGATCAGAGGGGAGGTGTGGGAATAACTGAGGCACAACTCACATGACTTTAACAAGAGGGATTTTCAGGGATCCCTCATGAAATCCTGGTTTCACATCCTGAAAAATCACCTGTGTTTATTCTCCAAACAGTTTTTATACCAAAATGTAAACTGAGTGGAAAACTCATTAGCATTCTATTTCCTAGGTAATGGGGAGAATGACTGTGGTCTAGTATACACCTTATCTATGTCCATTTTGTCATGGCTTCCTATCTATCTTCCTGCTCTGTATGCCTGCTCTGTCACATAGACTGAATTAACACCTCTTTCCCTAGCTGCCTCCCAAATTATACAGAAGGAGCAGAGCAACATTAGCATATTCCAAACCTTTGTTTTGGATGGTGTCATTTTGTCTCAAAAGACTAGGTGACCACCTTCTGTGTGACAGGTGCAACTTGTGGCCTGAAATTCTAGCTGCCATAAAATGTAGAAATATGGGCTTCTATAAAATGGGCCCTACAATTTTGTACTTTTCCTTTTCAACTTCATGGCTCTCTTCCTCTCTCCATGAGCCTATGAAATTTCACCCCAACCCCAAACCCTATACCAATTAAAAACATCCCCTAAATGATGTTCCTAAGCTTGAAGACAAACTTTGCTGGGAGAGGGGACATTGTCTACTAGAATTACTTCCAGTTGTCATGGGGGTGATGTTTTTTTCTATGGGAACCTGTGAAAGTAAAATGATGGTTAATTTTCAAGATTACTGACTGATATAATTGCAATAGTCTCTGAGTATTTGGTAGGGTTTTTCTGAGCTTACTGTTTGAAGGACTTGCCACAATGTTGTAAAAAAGGGCACCATTTCAGCTAATCAAGTAGGAATCAGCTGCTCAAGTTTGAACCATCAAGATTCAGCAGCTGGTACCCCAAAGAGGGCATATAGTAGAACTATCAGCATCATGACGTCATATCAATCAGGTGGAATTGTTGTTGTAGGGCCTCATCTTCTTCAAAGATTACTGCAGGAAAATTTATTATTCATTGCGAAAAACTTAAACATTTATATTTAATGAAAGGTATGATAGAGACAAAAATAGATATGAAGAAAAGTAACTTTTTTCTAAATTAATTTTTGTTTCTGTCCCATATCATGCTTCTGACATGAGACTGAAACTCTAAATTTTTATTTTAATAACATGGTTGGATTTAGAGAGGGACAGAGCCAGTGTCTAACTCCAAAGCCAGCTCTGTATATTAAATGTACATATTTTATTATCTGTACTTAAAAGGCATATTCATTTTTCTTATTGATAGTTATTAGATAGTTATTATTCCTTTTGTCAGCATCCAAACATCCAGGGTCTCTTGAATTTGTGAAGGAGAATATTTTCCTACAAAGACAAGAACAGAACCCTGCCCCAACCCTTATGTGGTTGCCTTACCATCTGTATGGTTGTCACCATTGTGGATGAGCTGTCATTTCTGTTTTGAAGAGGTTTCTCCTTTGCAAACTGAATATATATTAATTTTGATGGTATCCATAGTTTTACTTTTCATGTGGAAACAAGAGCAAAACCCCTTCTCCAATGCAACACACCTCCTGGCTTCCATTGTGAGGTCATTACATCTTTGAAATAAAGAGGTTGATATAATTCAGAAGTCTTTTCTATATCTGCCTGACCTGTAGGATTGTGGTATACCTGTAATATGCTTAATATTATGATAACCAAAACCTTTTTTCATTTACCTAGAGACACATGCTGGACCATTATCTGTTTTTATCTGTGCAGGTATACTCATGATGGCCATAACTTCTACTAAATATGTGACTACTGAATTAGCTTCTTCTGAGCTTAAAACAGTTGCCCATTAAAAAAAAACATGAATAGTGTGGTGTTCATATTTTAATATTCCAAATTCTGCAAAGTGGAACACATCCATCTGCAAGATTTCATTCCTTTCAGTACCCTTTGGGTTAGTCCCTGCAGGTAGCAGTGTTTGGTTATAGAAGCAGAAAGTTTCTCTTTATAATCTCCTTATCTTGTTGCCATGTAACAGAAAATTCTTTCTTTAAAACTTTGCTATTGACATGATTTTTTTTATGAAATTCTGAGGCCTGCACCATGCTTCCAATCAATAATTGATCCATTTCTGCATTACCTTGTGATAGAGGAACTGACAGAACCATATGGGATCAGATGTGTTTTATGTGTATAGGAAAAAGACTATTCCTGATTATGTCTTGCACCTGGATAAATAATAAAGTAAATTCTGTATCATCTAGTATAAATTAAGCAGTTTTAATATGCAAGATAACTCTTTCTGCATATTGTGAATCAGTAACTATATTGAGAGGTTCTTTAAACTCCATTAGCACCATGAGAATAGCATACAATTCTGCCTTCTGGACAGAATTATAAGGGATTTTTTCCTCCTTACTTAATTCTTCTGATTTTTATCCTGCCTTTTGTGATTTGTTTGCATCAGTATAAAAGGTACAGGCTCCAGTTATTGAAGCATCATGTACAATTTGGGGAAGAATCCAAGAAGTTCTCTTTATAAGGTTAGGTCTATTGCTTTGAGATAATTGCTATTAATTTCTATCCCAAAAATAACACAAGCTCTTTGCCATGATTGATTGTATTCTCACAATTTTTATTTCACCAGAAGTGAAAGGTACTATAATCTCTGCTGGGTCTATATGTGTTAATTGATGAAGTCTCAATTTACCTTTTATAATTAATTCAGAGACGTTTTCCACATAAGTTTTTAATTTTTTACTTGTTTTATGTGGTAAAAAGATCCATTCTAAGATAATATCATCCCTCTAAATTAAAATTCCTGTAGGAGAAATTCTGGAAGGCAATATGACTAGAATATAATTAAGATTTGGATTCACCCTATCCATATGGGCCTCCTGTAATTTCTTCTCTACAGTTGTCAATTTCTTTTCTGATTTAGCTGTTAATCTCTGGGACTATTCAACTCTTTATTACCATCTAAGGTTTTGTTTAAATGAATTATTAGATCAGGTATTATCCCAACAGCTGGTCAAAGACTGGAAATGTCTCCTAAAAATCTTGGAAAGTCATTAAGAGTCCTCAACCAGTTTCTCCTAATTTGTGCCTTTATGTTAGAATTTTCTGCAAACCTATTTTATAACCTAAGTAATTAACAGAACCTCCACTTTGTATTTTTTTCAGGGGCAATTTGTAATCCTCATTTTGGCAAAACTTTCTTTACTTCTTCAAACTTTCTTTCTAAAGTATCCATGTTTGAATCAGATAACAAAATGTCATCAATGTAATGGTAAATTATAGACTTAGGACATTACTTATGTATTATTTCCAATTGTTGACTTACAAATTATTGGCACAGTGTGAGGCTATTGTGCATTCCTTGTGGGAGGATAGTCCATTCATGTCTCCTAGTAGGCTGAAAATTATTATAAGCAGGCTCTGTGAAGGCAATTTTTTCTGTATTTTTTCTTGTAAATGTATAGTGAAAAAACAATCTTTCAAATCAATAACTATAAGAGGACATCCTTGTGGTAATAGAGAAGGCAGAGGAATTCCAGATTATAGAGGGCCCATATGTTGAATTACCTTATTGACAGCTCTTAGATCTGTCACCATTCTCGATTTACCAGATTTATTTGTTACAATTAATACAGAAGAATTCCAAGGGCTGGTTGATTCTTCAATATGGTGAGCATCTAGTTGCTCTTGTACCAACTTATCTTTAGCTAGAGGCCACTGCATAACCCATGCTGGTTTCTCAGTTAAACATTTTAATGGTAGGGCTGTTGGTACCTCTAAAGGTTTGCTAGTTGCTTTATGTTCTTGTAAAGCCTGAATGGCTGGTGACCTTTGTGTATAGTACCTTATATTTTCTTTCCAAGAATTATGAGTTCCTGGGACTGAAGTAATGTTAATATATTTATTCCATTGCTGCAGGAGGTCATGACCCCTTAAATTTACTGCAATATTAGCCACATATAGCCTCAGCTTTCCTCTTTGACCTTCTGGCCCAAGACAGTCAACCCATCGCATGGTTTGTTTAACTTGAGTTATGGTTCCAATTCCTAGTAATTGAACATCTGCCTCTTGAAGAGACCTATTTAGATGCCAAGATTCTGGGGTAATGACACTCACATCTGCACCTGTGTCCATCAAACCAATAATTACAATGCCATTTATATGCACTCTTAGCTTTGGTCTTTGATAATTTATAGAAGTCTGCCAGAATATATGTTTCCTATTTCCTATTGGAATTTTTGACTTATCCTCCATTTTTATGTCATCATCTAGAACAGTATGGTCTTTTACAGAAGGCTCTGGATTTTTTAATTTCCTGGTGAGACATGTCCTCCCAAGTTACTGAAAATGACTGGGCCACTTTTGGCTTGGGAGACTGCAAGGAGTTTCCCAATAGTATCAGATTGCCTTGTCAATCTTTTATTAATCTGCATTAATTGGTTTAATTTCAGCCTTTGTCACACCTTCTACATATACCTGAAGGCTATGTCCTCCTATTCTTGCTATTCCCAGAGGAGATATTATTTCTGGGAATTCTGTGTCTACAATCCCTTCTCAGATGTCTTATTCTACCACAATTTTAACATTTGACATTTTGATGTCTCCTCATTCCTTTGGAAATTGCTTTTCCTACCTAAGATTCAGTATTATAGTCAAATGTCTCAATGTTCATTGTATGCAGGATCCATTCCATTCATCCATAGGTGCTGATCTAACCTTTAAAGGCCCAGGTATCTTTTGGGATTCTAAGTTGGCATTTTCAAAAGCCAGAGATTCAATAAGTACTCGTCTAGCATCTGGGTCCTATTTTTACAGTCTTAGTTAACCTTTGTAAAAAGTTAGTACAGGGCTCTCTCTGGCCTTGTTTAACTCTGGTATAGGATTCAATTATTATTCTTTATTCTTGAATCCTTTCCCAATCATTTAAGGCTGCTGTGTGGCATAGGGATAAGATTTGTTCATTGTAAATAGCTTGAACCTGTGGGTCAGGCCAAGGGCCTTCACCAAGAATTTGATCTTGGGAAGTCTCAAGGCCTTTTGTATTTCCCTGTTGTTCAAAAATTTTGGACTTTTCTCTGAAATAAGTTTTAAACATTAATTGAGGTCCATCATCCAGGACTTCTGAAACTAACTGAATCCAGTCATATGGGGTGACTTTAATGCTAGAAGACCATGACTTTATCATCTCCTTAAATAGTGTGGAATGCAAGCCATAAGTTACAACTTGCATAATTTCTTAGCTGTTCATTATTAGTCTGTAAAGACTGTATCATTCCTGAAAGTGCCATATTCTTTCTTAATGATAGCATATGGAGAAGAAAACTGAATCCCAATACCCAATAAGTTGAAGTGTTACCATAACCATATAGGCCTCATATAATACTATCCATATTATTATCAAAAAAATACTAAAAGCTTCAATAATAATGTAATCTGCCATATTGATTTATTAATTACCTGTTATGTGATCTGGTAAACTGAAATCTTTATTGTCCAGCAGAGTTGCAACTACAAGAAATGCAACCGGTGGTGACAGGAATGGTCCTGGGCTGCTTTAGTTTCCAAGTCGCTTTAGTTTTCCAGCTTGCTACTGATTAAATACTGAGAAATATGCTTTGCTTGACAAATTAAAAGCAGTTAAATCAATTCCATGCATGGAGCAAGAAAACCAGAACTCTTGGGCAGGGAGCAGAGACTGGAAGCTGCACAAGTTGCCATGTGGCAATTAACCACACCAAGGAATGCCACAGTTGTGCATGCGTTTGGGAAATTTCCAAGTTTCCACATGCAATAAACTCTGTTGTAGTGGAGATTCTACAAAAAACTGCTTAAGTAAAAGCAAGCCAAGTGGGCAGGTTTGGGAGACTTTCTGGGCCATGGACCGGCTAGGCTGTTAGGCCATCCACCTGGTAGGCATGGAGTCCAAATCCACATGGGTGCCAAATGTGGAAGAATGCATAAAGAAATCCCACATTAGCTTAGAATTGTGAAATAAGTGGTTATTTATTTAGGGGTAAACTCACAACTCAGAATGCTGTGCTTGAACAAAGAACAGAAACTGAATCCAGCAACTGGAAAAAGAACAGACGCATGCTTTATATCAGCTTATATATAATAAGAGGCCACGCACAAGTCGGTGGGTAACCACTGGTTGTAAGACTTCCTATATCATCCAGCTAGATCTTACATCTTAAATTAACCCATTTCTATTATTCTGTGTATGGTGACAAGGTTGTGGCTTACCAGGTAAAGTTCCGACATTTGTCTCCTCTGCGGTCTCTCTGACCCCACCCAATTTCTTCACTATCTCTGCTTAGAGTTCCAAGCCTTGCTCTATTCTGTATTGTTATAGGCCCAAGCAGCTTCTTTATTTACAAATGGTAAGAAAAGTTATTCATGGCATGTAGAGGGGATGCCCACATCACTTGTGAGCTTGGGTTAAGGCTTTTTGAAGGGCAATCTCCCATAAATTAGTTTTGATCAGTTTGAACATAAAAAGGTAAACTTGTATACTGTATTTTTTCTTTGTTGGAGGTGCTCCTGGGGTGAGGGAAGGATATGAGGGACCAGGGGGTGAGTTGAATTGCATGATGTAGTACTCTCAAAGAATAAATAATAAAAGCTAAATTATAAAGGAGAGCTGATAGATTCACAACTTTGGAATGAACAAGTCCAGTTCTAGCCTTTATTTTGTTTGGTTTGTCTGCCCACAGAAGAGAACTACTAGCTGAAGACCACTGTGACTTTTGTTTGTAATTTACAAGCTTTTATCTCAGATTATGAGATGAGAAAGAGGCCATCTTGGAAGGTGGCCATCTTTACTAGATAGTTGTGCCCATTCCCTAACAATCTGTCTATCAGGGGTTCTCTATAACTTTTCTTTCTTTTGGTTTTTAGAGTCTTTGTGTAGCTTTCACTGTTCTGTAACTTGCTCTGTAGACTAGACTGGTCTGGATTTCACAGAGCTCCACTTTTCTCTGCCTCCTGGGTCCTGAAATTAAAAGTGTGTTCCTCCACTGCTCAGTATCTCTTTATTTTTATTACATAAATATATTCATCTATTTTACATCTCAACCACAGACTTTTTCCCTCTTTTACTCCCATTCCCTCTTGCTACATCTCCTCTGACTCCTGCAATCCATTAATTCTGTTTCTGCTCAGAAAGAGGCAGGTCTTCCATAGGTGTCAACAAATCATGGCCTATCAAGTTGCTGTGGACAAACACACTCCCCTAGTTTTAATGATGGACAAGAAAACCCATTTGAGGAATAGGTTCCCAGAAGGCAGTCAAAATATTAGAGACATCACCCACTCCCAATGATTAGAGTCTCACAAGTAGATCAAGTAATATAGCTGTCACACATAAGGGCCTATATTAGTTCCACACAGGCTTCATGGCTATTGACCCAGACTCTGTGTGCTCCTACAGAACCAGAATAGTTGTTTCTGTTGGTTCTCTTGTGATGTGTTTGACTACTCTGGCTCAGTGTGTGTGTGTGAATATAAGGGTGTAATGGGGATTGTGAGAGTGGCCAACCAATGACTGGTCTAATATGAGACCTACACTAAAAGAGTGATCCCACTCCTGAAACTACCTGGCATGCTAGAATCCAGAGGATGATTGGCCCAGAGACCTAGGATAGAACCAAAGACAACTGAGAAAAATATTTCAATGTAATGATGCCTTAAAAAATTTGTTATATTCATATGTTGGTGATTACCTCAATTATCATCAGAGAGCCTTCATTCAGTAGCTGATGAAAAATGATGCAGATATCAATAGCCAAGCATTGGGCTGATCTCAGGGAATCCTGCTGAATATAGTTAGGAAGGATTATACAAGCATCTTTAACTTTTAATCTCTCATTTTCATCTCTATCTCTTAAATTGCTATGATTATAAGCTAGCTCTACCAAACCTAGCTTATGAGTATAACTTACAAAAATAAATTCTTAATTTTTTTCTTTCTGTTTTCTTTCATCATAATGAAATCATCGTATAATATTAAAATAGAGTGCAGTTTCCCATTATCATCTTTCAAGATGCATAGTACTTGGCAATTTTTTCAAATCAACTTGGGCAAAACTATTTTATCAAAATCACTTACTAATAAAAACTATTTCAATTATGTAAATAAATGCATCTGTGTTATCTTGAATTAGTAACTAAATCTTCATAAATATGAACACATTTAAAATATATTTATCTCTATTTAAAATATGTGAGTAATTGTCAAGCATAAAATAAAAATAATTACACAAAAGAAAAAAATCAGAAATATTTAGGTTTATGAGTGCTACTTAACATAAGTAGCTTTTAGATAATTATTTGATGCTTAGAAATATATCAAGTGTTAAGAAAACATATATTATGGTGCAGGCTTATTGTCCCAGTACATGAAAAGTAGAGGTAGAATGATTAGGATTTCAAGGACAATCTCTTAAACATAGGTAGTTCCAGGGCTGCCACTGCTATGTAAAAAATTATATCAAAAAAACCCTAAAATAATTAAAAAGAAAATTACACAAATACCAACTATTATTGTTATGATGATCTGTTATTTACTAAATTTCATTCAACCTAAGCATGAAATTTAATATTGGTAATCCTGTATTGTAGAAATTCAGGACATTATATTTTCAAAGCTTTCTCTATAAATCCTTGATCTGCCCAAGCAGAATGTCAAAATTTCCATTCTCATTTTAACACTGTGGATACATCAAGCTTCTTTCTCATTATAATTACTTAGAAGAAAATTAGTACCATAAAGTCTTTCATTTATCATCCTATGGTGTTCTCATTTTTTTGAACTAGCTTTTATGAGCTTGCATTGAGCTAGAAGTTTATTATTATTGATTTATAAGTAGCCAACAAAATAGTAAATTATGCATTTGAAAGCCCTTCTGGTTGACATTTTTAAAGATCACTGGACACATTTTTTCTTTTTTTTTCTATAGCAGAAATATGCTGCTAACACTCAAGGTCTGCAATCTGATTCATATTTAGACTTTATTAGGACATAAATGCATTGGGATCTTATGAATACTTCATGTCTAAGTGTGCCATACTTTGATACTGCCAATTTGGAGTCATTTTCCCTACATCTAAAGACTGCCTTATAATCCAACAGGTAGAGTCTGATAATTATGTTAAGCAATATTAGATCTCACTTTCTTCACAAAGATAACCATGATGTATTCATGAATTTAAGTGTGTCCTTTTTACTCTCCCTGTATTGTGCCAAGAAGCATTAGAATGTGGCAACATATCAAAATTCACAATATTAACATAAGATATTCCTGATAATTATGAAGGAAAACAAACACAAAAGAAATGATCTTAATCAGTATATGACACAATGTTTCATGCATATATGAAACTATAAAAGATATTTATGGTTATATGAAATCTAAAAAAATGTGTAGGTACTTTACATATACGACTTTACAGGGTGAAATATAATAAGAGTAACTGAGAGAAACCTGGTCAAGGACTGTTGACATACTCCTCCCCATAGGTTGGAACACCACTCTCACACCTGATATGGGGCCTCTCAAATAACAATGTGAGCAAGTCACTTCTTTTTAGCTCTGTTTAGAGGTAATGTTTTCTGAGCACAACCAGAGTGATATATATTTAAGAACAAGTCAAATCACTCCTTGTCAGATTTTTAAATAGATTAAGCATTGCCTAAGGCATATGAAAATAACTGTCAAATATTCAAGTCATTAGTCATCAATGATTTCAAGAGAAAGTCATATTACTTCATTGATTAATTAGTTTTTAAAATGTCAATGCAAAAAAGCAAAGCATTTTCTTAAATAATTAAAAGATTTTTTATTTTGGAGATAACTTGAGTAACCACGGTACATAAATACATATTTATGTTCTACCAAATAATATTGTGAAGTAGAAATAATAGAAACACAGAGACAGAAATTGGGGTTCAACCTTAAAACCAGAATAGCAAAGCAGCCAAGCCACTAGAGAATCCTTACCTCTCCCAAGGCTGGGAAATCACAAACTAAGCAGACTAAAGCTCTCTATCCTCTCATTTTATATTCCCTCTAGTGCTGGATTAAAGGTTTAGGCCTCCCTACTACCGGGATTAAAGGTGTAGGCCACCACCACCTGGATTTCTTTCTCCCTTGATCTTGTATAATTCAAGGAGGCCTTCAACTCACAGAGATTCATCTGACTCTGTCTCCCAAATCCTGTGATTACAGATGTGTGTCATCATTTCCTGAACTCTAGTGGATATAGCTTTGCATCTGGTATTCAGGTAAGATTTATTTATCAAAATACAAATAATATACCACTACCATATTGTTCTAAATTAGAAACAGCTTCATGAAGTTTTATTCCTTTACAGATAAAAGAAAATAATATCAAGGAAACTTTATGATCCACTGGTTCATACATAAGAGAGGCAGTAACAAGAAAAAATGGGAAGTTCTCTCTAAGTCTAAGGTGATATCTGATTGCATTCTTAGATTTGAGTGGTCTGTAGGAGGAGACTGCTTGCTCATTCCTGGCCACCCAGATCTGAAAGAATAACATAGAAACCATATTAATTACAGTAATTACAATACTGTTTGATCAATAGCTTAAGTTTATTTCTAGCTAGCTTTCACATCTTAAATTGACCCATTCTGTTATTTGGTGTATTACCACAAGGCTCATGGTTTCCCAGCAATGTTCCTGGGCACAGCTTCTTTCTAGCTATTCTTATTCACTAACAAGCCAAAGCACACAAAAATAAAAAAAAAAAACAACACACCCTAAGCATTAATCAAATCCACGTTATCTTTATTTAGAGGAAAGGCATCTCATATGAATTTCTACGGTATTATTTTACATGGTGTAATCAATTCTAAAAAATTTTGGAGAAATCTACAAGCAAAAAAAACCATGTCTTTTGTTTTAAACAAAGATATATTTGGCAAACCTGAGAGAAGGTTTAGCAGTTAACAGTATTTACTATACTTCCTAGGAATCTAGTTTCATTCTCAGCACACATATCTTGTAGCTCATAACCACCTATGACAACATCACCCAGTGGAGATGATACTTCTAGCCTTATAAACCTATACACATTGTACATACTTTCATATGCATACAAACACTTAAATTATATTATAAATCAAAAGAAAAATAAGACTATTTTATGTATCATAGCTTGTTTTAATATTAAAAATCATTTTATATATAAGATGTATCTTTTATTGATTTTATTTGTATATTCTCTATTAAAACACTAAAAATTATTATGCAAAATTTCATCTTTTTTATTTTGAGTTGCATAGGGTAAAGTGTTTCATTTTGACATTATAACATATACTGTAACATCCTTTTATTACGATCATGCTGTCATTTTATCCTTTTTATTTTCCTTCTTCTCTTATCTCTATTGTTCCGTTCCACATAACTATCAGCTCTTCTTTTACTTCCATCTCATCTTATTTTTAATTTTCCCTGAGATTTCACATATGTGAGGAAACATATGTGCTGCTTAGTTTTGTGTCAACTTGACAAAATCTAGAGTAAGTTTTGAAAAAAGAATCTCAATTGAGGCCATTCCCCAACAAATGTGCCTGTGCTGCATTTTCTTATTGGCAATTCATATGGAAAGGCCCAGCTCACTGCAGGCAGTACCATCTCTGGCCAGGTTTTAATGAATAGTATAATAAATCAGGCTGAGAAATTTATAATAAGCAAACATTTTATCAATGTTCCTTCATGGCCTACATTTAAGTTCCAATTTCAAGGTTCCTGCTGTATTTACTGCCCTGACTTCCCTGGAAAGTGAACTGTAAGTGGCAAGATAAAATAAACCATTTCTTTTTGTTGCAGTGTTCTATCACAACAATAAAAACTCTAACTATGTCAAAATATTTGGAGGTGTCTTTTCTTTTCCAATTTTAGAATTGTTTGAGGATCATTGCTGCTTCTTTATTTCAAAATGCATAGCTATATTCTGCAGTATATGGGTTGTGGGCATGGTTCAGTGCTGAAAAGTGTTTTGGTGCTCTTGCAGAGGACCTGGGTTTGGTTACTAGACCACAAATATTGGCGTGTAACACTCTGTAACTCTAGTTTAAGGGGAGCCAGTTTCTCTTATAACATTGTTAGATTAGTGGAAACATGTAGCAAACATACATATATACTCAGGAATATACATATATACATACAATAAAATAATAATAAAGTTTAACATTAAAATATAATTATTTGTGCTTTTCTGTGTTTGGATATTCAAATAATATTTCAACTCATTGCTCCTAAACTACATATTTAATTTTCTATAGTCTTTTGGTACAATCTTAACAGATAATGTGTCCCTTTCTCAATTTTGAGATCATTTTCTGTTATTTTAAAACATAAACTTTGAAATTATTCCTAAATGATTGTGTAAATTTTATTGCTATGTGTTGTATGATACAGTATATTTCCACCAATATGTTAATTTAAAATGGGTAATAACAGCTTAAATTATTTTATCTTTCTATGTATCCTTTATCACATGTAGCATATGCTTGAAGAAACTATATATTTGTTAAAGTCAATTTTCAAGCCAGCCTACTGTCTACGAGCACAGACTTCTCTAGTTTGTGTTTGTGGCTTGCAAACTCTGCATTCCCTAATAGTCTTGCCAGCAAAAAAAAAAAAAAAAAAAGCAAAAAACAAAAAAAAAAACCTCTCAATATACGGAATCAAAATAATCGCTCTCAATGTGTTAAGCGTATTTCTTAGTATTTTAAGTAGCCAACAATGTAGAACCAAGTGCCTCCACCATGGAACTAAGCAGGACTGACACATCTCTCCACTGCATGCACCCACAAAAGCAACACGTTCTGAACAATAAAGATTATTATGTCTATAAAAATTTACTGAACTCTCATAGCAAAAATAAGTTCATATGATTAATAAATAAATAAATTTGAAAGTTATCAAATTGTAGACAATATCCCAACCCAGGAATTTAATACTAATTTTGGTTATACTATTGATGGTATCCTGAAAGGCTTATGTGGTTTTTCTGATACATCCATTTTTGTGATATTGGGACTTAGTTTTCTTCTTCATGTTGTATTCTTAAAATTATGGTTTGAGATGATGGCACTTTTAGAAATGATAAAGTCCTTACAGACTAATAATGAACAGCTAGATGACAGAATTCATATAACTAAAAATCAAAAGTTAGCTGAAAAAATTAATACCATTGAAAAGGATACCATTAATTTGAAAGAAAAAAAATTCAATCCATATCAATGTGTTATGAAACCTTACAAAAGAGTGCTGAGAAACTATCAGAAAAAAATTCTTACAGTTGAACTGGACAATCAAAATATGTTAAAAAGTTATGATAAGTTAGCAGCTAGACAATCTCTCCAGGAATGTACTCTGCTTGTCATCAAAATAGTATACAAGGATGAGAAGCAATCATTATGGAAAAATCATTATGGAAAAATATGTGCAGAATTAGGGCCATAATTTGTTTGAGTTGATGAAATCATTAAAAATATTCACTGGTCAAGAAATTTACACTTTACAAAACGAGAGTTTTAAAAGGATTTGAATTGATTGAAGAAATTATCAAAATTGATAAGCAGAGAGAGAAGGTATAAAGAAAGGTTTTAGCATACCCTGTACCTCTTAGAGTTGGAGATGACTTACAAAGTGGTTTAACTACTTACCACATAATCACCTCTGACAAACCATCAAGTACTAAATATCCAAAAGGATTCTAAGAATATAAATGGAAACTTATAGTTATAAACAATCTAAAAGAAATTAAGCAAGCAGCAGTATCTGATGGCTTGTACTTACCATATGCTAGGGAGATGGTAAAGACATGGGCTTCAAGAAATAAGGCTACCGTACACAATTGGCTTCAATTAGTCTCAGTGGTCCTTAAAGATGGACCACAATCACAATGGAAATGAAACTAGTGAGAAGAGGCAAAATATTATGAAGATGGAAGTTACAAATAATCCTACACTAGTTCAGAATTACATATAATAAAGGGTTATTTATTTAGGGGTAGACATGCAGATCAGTCTTCTGCATGAACAGTGAACAGTATCTAAATTGAGGAGCTAGGAGAGAGTGAGTGAGCACACACCTTGTGTCAGCAATTATAATATAAGAGGCTAGGCCCATGTGGGCTATTATCTTAAAGGCTACTGGCTGAAGGAATACTTTCAGCAATATTAGAACAATAGGGAAGAGCAAAATGATTTGACAGCTGGAAGTAATTTTAGAAGTTGATGTCCCCTCCCCCAACAAAGTTTGTCCTCAGGGTTAGGGACATCAATTAGGCATTGGTTGTAACTGACATAGAGTTGGGAGTTGGGGTGGAAATTATGTAACCTCAGGGACCTCCTGTGAAAGAAAAAGGAAATTGAGTGGGATAATAGGTATATTAGTGTAAGCTTATACACACTAAGAGTAATAGAGTGAATATTTGTGAACTATTGTTTATAGGCAATTTACATTGTTATAGATTCTTATATATTGATACAAATTCTAATTATATTTGTTATATTGAATATATGTATGCATGCATGTTTCTTCCTCTCCTTAAGACATTTTGTATTTTGATACAATTTTAGTATATATTTATAATATTGGACTATATATATCTACCTCTGATCAAGATACTTACACATTGTTTACACTTGGAGGTTATTGTCCTCATTTGCTATAGAGTTGTTCAAAGACTGCTTAATATTCTTAAATGAGGCCTTACACTTTTTAAATTTTTATTGCTTTATAGATAATACCATTCAAAATTTCCACTTCCTCCCCTCCTCCCATTTCCCTTCTGCTCCCCCTCCAGTCCTAAGAGAGGGCAGGGTACCCTGTCCTGTGGGAAGTCCAAGGCCCTCCCCCCTCCATCCAGAGTTAGGAAGGTATGCATCCACATAGAATAGGGTCCCAAAAAGCCAGTACATTCAGTAGAGAAAAATCCCAGTGCCATTATCATTCACTTCTCAGTCAGCCCCCATTGTCAGCCACATTCAAAGATTACAGTTTGATTACATGCTTATTCAGTTCCAGTCCAGCTGGCTTTGGTGGGCTCCCATTGGATAAGGCACACTGTCTCAGTGGGTGGACCAACCCCTCCTGGTCCTAACTTTCTTGCTCATATTCTCTCTCCTTCTGCCCCTCAACTGGACCTTGGGAGCCCAGTCCAGTGCTTCAATGTGGGTCTCTGTCTCTGTCTCCATCTGTCGCCAGACAAAGGTTCTATGGTGATATTCAAGATAGTCATCAGTCTGACTATGGGAAAAGGCCAGTTCAGGCACCCTCTCCTCCACTGCCCAGGGTCCTAGCTGGGGACATCCCATGAACACCTGGGAACCTCTCTAGAGCCAAGCCTCCTGCCAACACTAAAATGGCTCCCTTAATTAAGATATCTGCTTCCCTGTTCCCATATCCACCATTCCTCCATCTCAACCACCCCACTCCCTCAAGCTCTCCCCAATTCTCCCCTTTTCCCTTCTCTCTCCACCTTTCCTCTTCTCCTCATCCCACACCTACCCCCATTCTCCCAACTTTTTCCTGGTGATCTTGTCTGCTTCCAATTTCTAGGAGGATCTATATATGTTTTTCTTTGGGTTCACATTATTATTTAGCTTCTCTATGATCACAATCCATAGGCTCAATGTCCTTTATTTATGGCTAGAATCCACTAATGAGTGAGCACATACCATATTCATATTTTTGGGTTTGGGTTATCTCACTTAGGATAGTGTTTTCTATTTACATCCATTTGCATGCAAAATTCAAGATGTGATTGTTTTTTTACTACTGAGTAGTATTCTAATGTGTATATGTGCCATACTTTCTTTATCCATTCTTCCATTGAGGAGCATCTCGGTTGTTTCCAGATTCTGACTGTTACAAATAATGCTTCTATGAACATAGTTGAACAAATGCTTTTGTAGTATGATTGGGCATCTCTTGGGTTTATTGCCAAGTGTGGTATTGTTGGATCCTGAGGTAGGTTGATTCCCAATTTTCAGAGAAACTGCCACACTGATTTCCAAAGTGGTTGCATAAGTTTGCATTCCCACCAGCAATATGGATGAGTGTTCCCCTTACTCCACATCCTCTCCAGCATAGGTTATCACTGGTGTTTTTGATTTTTAGCCATTCTGACAGGTGTAAGACTGTATCTCAAAGTTGTTTTGATTTGCATTTCCCTGACACCAAGGAAGTTGAACATGTCCTTAAGTATCTTTTGGCTGTTTAAACTTCTTCTGTTGAGGAGCTAAAATTATACAATGGAAGAAAGAAAGCATCTTTAACAAATGGCACTGGCATAACTGGATGTCAGCCTATAGAAGAAAGAATATAGATCCATATCTATCACCATGCACAAATCTCAAGTCCAAATGTATTAAAGACCTCAATATAAATCTGACCACGCTGAAACTAATAGAGGAGAAAGAGGGAAGTAGCCTTCAATGCATGGACACAGGAGACCACTTCCTAAGTATAACCCCAGTAGTACAGAAAATAAGAGCAACAATAAATAAATGGTACCTCCTGAAACTGAGAAGCTTCTGTAAAGCAAAGGACACAGTCATTAAGACAAAAAGACAACCTACTGAATGGGAGAAGATCTTCCCCAACCCAACATCAGATAAAGGTCTGATCTCCAAAATATATAAAGAATACTAGACATTTAAATTCTAAATAACCCAATTAGAAAATGGGGTACTGAACTGAGGCCTTACTCTTTAATCTTGTAGGTATTAAGAATTATAGGTCATTAGACATCCATGTTTGTCATACTTATGGTTAGACTAATCTGGATCTTGAGATTAATAGACTGTGTTCCACATAAAAGGTAATCTTCAACCACTTTAAAGAACTGTAGAATATTTCATTTAAATAACTTTGCACCCTGTTGATGTAAGACATGATTGCTCCTGGCAGCTCCCATCTATTACAGAGAGCATGTTGGGCACGAAACACACTCCACTTGGACCTTGTTTTCTTGGCAAAACTGATTTTTGGGCAAAGACCTAACCATAAATTGACTACTGAAAAAAAATCACAGTGTCCATAGTGGAGAAGCAGGATATAAGATAAAAGACTGCCAAACCTTGCCAAAACAGAATAAGATGGTTTTGAAAATTCTCCTGCCTCTGAAAACGGTCTGTCATTTTTTCTAGGCCTTAGCCACAGTTTTTTGTTCCAACGTTCCAAATGAAATCATACAAAGTCTCATGGCATCTCTTCACAGAATAGAACTCTGACCAACACTAAAGTTGTTTCCAGAGTGTGGGATAATTTTGTGAAAATCCTGACCATGCTCCTTGTTGGAAGAATGTGGATCTTTAGATTTTGGATTAGAAAAACAGTTGAGCACTTTAAGCAGGATTTAATGGGTCATAATTGTAATAACATAAAAGACAGTACTGAGGGTAATGTGAACTGTGCAAGTCCAGCTCAAAAAGTTTCAGAGTAAAGAATATTAATAAATAGTCTAAATAATAGCGAAAAGACCATTGTGATATTTTGGGGAAAAAAAAGTGACTTCTTTCTTCCCTTGTCCAAAAAAAAAAAAAAAACATAGAAATGGGAAAAAGAGAAAAGGAAAAGAAGCACGCACAATCTGCCTAAGGCTATTGAAGAGTTTTTGATTAATATTTGTGGCAAAAAACATTTCCAAACAGATTATTATTGACTGTATCATATAGTTATTAGTGGTAATTTTTATAAAAATCTATAATTAAAAGGAGCAAAGTAAAACTACAAAATATACAGTTTGAGGAAAAAAGGAGCAGAATATATGGAATGAGATAAGTCCTCAAGAAATATTTAAGAAGAAAAAATATTAAAGAAAAACAAATGATAAATTGAATAAAGGGAGTCATGAATTCAAGACAAGACTCAACCCAACTAAGCTTCAAACTTGAGGAATGGAATTTAAAAAAACAAAAAAGATCATGTAGTGAAGGAAAGCATCAAAACCAGAAAGTTTATGAGGATATAATTAAGTGAAGAAGCCAAGTTCCATGCCCAGAATTTAGCACAGTTTGGCTAATTTGACAATGGGTTCTGGCTTTACAATCAAGGAGAAAAGAAAGGGATTATGTAAATTACCTCCTTGGCTAAGGGAAACTGCTGGGGCCAGGCATATCTCAGGGGTGTCATGGAATAAAGTTATGAAAGTAGAAGCCGGAATTCATTGGAGACTCTAAAATGTTTGAAATGGTAGATTAAAGAGAAAACAGCCAAAGAAAGCTGCAAGACAAGTGTGGAACCAGCCTAAAAGAAAGAAGTATGCTACAGTCAAAAAACCTGAAAGGAGTTGGAGATCTAAGGAGCTCTTTGACAACAGATGTAGAAATGGAGAGTTTAGAGTTTGTCCTTCTGTTTTTCTGCCATTATTTGGTCTAATATTTCCTCACTTTGCTCTCTTTATTCTCATTTTATGGTGGTTATGAATAATCAGTGCCACTACATTTTGGAAGTATGTGATCTGCTTTTTGATTTTGTTTTTTTCAGGGGATTACAGTTAAAAGATTGTCTTAAATCTCATAAGAGACTTTGAACTTGTATTTTAACTAATGTTGAGAATATAATGTACCATGGGGACATCTCAATGTGGAGTAAATTCATTTTGTATTATGATGTGGTTGTAGGCCTCTGGATCCAGGGAATGAAATGTGCTTTGAAAGGGAATGGCCCCAAAGTTTCTTGGATTTGATTGCTTGGTGAGGAAAAGACACACTATTTGAAAAGATTAAGAATTATGTCTTTGTGGAGGATGCATGAATCTACAGCCTTCTGGGTTTCAAAAGCACAAGCAAGGTCCACTGGCTGATTAACTCTTCATGTTACCTATGGATATGGACATAGATCTCTCAGCTACCATGTTTGCCTATGTGTATTATGCTCCCTGTCATAAGGATAGTGGAGTAAACCTCAGAAACTAAACAAGAATAAATAAAATACTTTATTTTTCTAGAGTTGCCAGGGATGTGGTATCTTTTCACCACAATAGAATATTGACCATGATAGCACCTAAACCATGTAAACATTATCTGAATATTCAATAAGGCTATTGTTAAAAAGACCTACAGCTTTATTGTATAAATCAGCTGATTCCCAAGTGCTCACTTCCAGAATTTGTCCTCATTCTTCAAGAGATCTGTTTCTGAAGGTTTGATATAGAAAAACCTCAACTATCAGAAAATTTCTTCAAGCTTTCAAGATTTTATGGAGACATCAGATCAAATTAATTTGTGCCAATAAGGCAAGACTTGAGTTTTAAATGATGCTCTGTGTCACAGAAACCGCCCTAATTATTTGTACTCAACTCATCTCTCTCCTTATTATCTCTCCCTTTATCCTATTTGGAGCTATAGCTTCTTGCTTCCTTGACGTGATGAGGATACCACTTTCTTCTATCTGTAGCATGGTCACACTTCACACCAAAGCAGAATTGTGTCTATGAATCTGACTTCAATATCCAACCAGTATTTTGGGCCTAAACTGATATCCTGCATCATTGTTTACATATTCATAGGCGATAAGGAATTCCTGTGATTTGGAGATACCAAAATGAGATCTTCATCCCAGCTGAAATATTTTATTACAAGATCTTTCTTAAGATATTTCTTCTCTAGCACAGTATTTTTTAGGCCAGGAAAAAAGCAAGGTCTCACATTTCAATGCCAGTTTGGTTTTAAAAACACAAATATCCCATCTTTAAAAAAATAGTTTTCTCTTAAACATTATATCCTGACTGCAGTTTTCCCTCCCTCCACTCCAGCCAGCCCCTCTTCCATCCCCTCTCTTCCCCACATCAATGCCTCATCTTTTTGCCCCCACAAAAAATAACAAATAACAAAACACACACAAACAGGCTTCTTAGTGATATCCACTAAACACAGAATGACTAGATACAATACGATGGTCACAAACCCCATATATCATGGCTGGATGTGGCAAACAAGTAAGAGGAAAATTTTTCCAAGTTTAGGCTAATGACTCAGGAACGACTCCACTTCCACTGATGGGTGTCACACAAGCACGCTAAGCTATAGAACCATAGCGTATGTGTAAAGAAACTAGCTTAGACTCATACATGGTCTGTGTTGTTTGCTTTAATTTCTGTGAGCCCCAATGAGCCCTGCTTATTTCATTCTGTTCGTCATGTGCTCAGGGTGTCCTTGATTCTTCTGGCAGCTACAATCCTTCTGCCCCCTCTTCTGTTGGTGTTCTCCTGGCTCCATTCTCCAAGCTAATGTTTGGCTGTGGGTCTTTGTATCTGCTGTCATCTGTTTCTCAATGATGCCTTTTTCATAAAAATTGGCTTAGGCACCAATCTATGGTATAACATAATATTATTAAAAAAACATTTTCAACAAATGGTGCTGGTCTAACCAGATGTCATCTTGTAGAAGAATGCAAATGGATCCCTATCAATAACTCTGCAAAAAACTCAAGTCCAGAAAGATCAATGTTGTCAATATAAGTCCAGAAACACTGATACTAAATAGAAGATAAAGTGGCAAATAGCCTTGAATTCATTAACATAGGAGACAGCTTCCAGAATAGAACACTGCTACTATGAAAACTAAGAACAACAGTTAAGAAAATTAACAACATGAAATTGAAAAGTTTCTGTAACTAAAAAAACACTATTAATAAGACAAATCAGCAGCTTACATATTTTCAAAAAATTTTCACCAACTTCACACATGACAGAGGGCTAATATCCAAAATGTACAATGAAATCAAAAAGTTAGACATCAACAAATCAAATAATTCAATAAAAAATGGACATAGATCTAAACAAAGAATTCACAACAGAGAAATATCAGATAACTAAGAACTACTTAAGAAAAGTTCAATATCCTTAACCATTAGGGAAATGCAAATCATAACTACTTTTTGATTCCATCTTACAGCTGTCAGAATACCTAGATCAAAAACACAAATAAATGCTCATGCTAGTGAGGATGTGGATCTAAGGAAAAAATCATTCATTGTTGGATGGAGTAGGAACTAGTAGAACCATTATGGAAATCAACTTGGCAAATCCTCAGAAAGTTAGGAATCATTCTACCTCAAGAGAAAATTATACCACTCTTGGGCATATTCTCTAAGGACTTTGCATCTTTCCACAATGACATTTGCTTAACCATGTTCATTGTGAATTTATTCATAATAGCTAAAAAAATGGGTAGAACATATATGTACATTAAGAGAAGAACAGATTAAACAATATGTGTTACCTATTACAGGCAGGCGATTGGATAGAACTAGAAAAATCATCCTGAGTGAGGTAAACCAGACCCAGAAAGACTAACATAGACCTGGAGAGGTTAAGTACCAAGGATATCATATCTCAATGGGTGAATCCATTTATCTGCCCAGTATGGAGAAGTAAAATAAATTCATGTGGGTGGACTAGAAGTAGTTCAGTTTAGAAACATCAGGGAGCAGGGGACAAGGATGGGAGGGAGTACTAGGACAGAGGAACAGAATTGGAGTGAATTTGAGGGAAAAATTGTATACTCCAAATGAAGTAAAACCTCCCTGTAATTTATGAGAGTGACCCTAGGGAAGTTTCCTAGCAATATGGAATACAGATTCCTTACTCCATATCTTCTATAATGAGGCAAGGCTCCAAGAAATGGGATTGAAATATCAATCCATCCACAAAACCTGTGACCTACAATCTGTCCTTCCTACAAGATGCACTGTCTCAATGGTGGTGTAGAACTTGTGGGAGTGACTAATCCATGACTGGTCCAAATCAAAGCCCAACCCAGGAGAGGGATTCCATGCCAGAAACTTCCTGGAGAGCCAGGAACCAGGAACAAGACAGCTCAGAGACCTAGGATAGCAACAAACTGAGAGAGAGAGAGAGAGAGAGAGAGAGAGAGAGAGAGAGAGAGAACCAATCTCACACCTTAAACTAAGCTTTTATAAAAAATAAAATGTGTGTCTCAGCATCTCACTGTGATTTGGGAAGTCCTTTTGTATATGTGTTGCTTTTATTGGTTAATGAATAAAGAAACTGCTTTGAGCCTATATGAGCCTATAGCAGGGCAGAGCAGAGCTAGGCAGGGAAAGCTAAACTGAATTCTAAGAGAAAGAAGGCAGACTCAGAGAAGCCATGTAGCCACTGCTGGGGACAGATGCACCAGAACCTTGCCAGTAAGCCACAACCACATAGTGATACACAGATTAAATAGAAAATGGTTAAGATATTAGAGTTAGCCAGAAATATGCTTAACCTGTTAGCCAAGCAGTGATTTAAATAATATAGTTTCTGTGTGATTATCTCAGGGCTGAGCAGCTGGGAATGAACAGGCAACCACCAACAACATATTGGTGCTCCAAAGTGTGCTAGCTAAATCCACATAAAACCTGAAAGGGTTTGGAAAAGAATTCAAGACACTTAAAAAAAAAAGTTAAGCAGCATTTTTTGGATGGGTTCAGTTTGCTGGCTGCGGCTCCTTTAAGGGAGGTCTTCCTGATACAGAAGTAGTAGCAAAAAAGAAAGAAAGAAAGAAAAGAAAAAAAAGTCGGGGCAGGGGGACAAAAAAAACATGTGGTTTCAAAATGGGCCATGCTGCCAGTATGACCTCTGGCTCTTTTGACCTCTGGCTCTTTCAGGAGGCTGAGCATTTAAATAAGGTTTGTGAACAGAATGCTACAGCTTGCTTAATGGCAACATAGACCTGCTACAAGCCTAAAAAGGGGGCAATGTACATGTTTCTCAGCTGCAGTAAACATGCATTGGCCATGTTGGACTGGACCGAGCAAGCAGGAAGGGCTGTATTGGTTTCAGCCACACCCATTTAGCAAAAAAAAAAAAAAAAAACACTTCTGGTCAAAAAAATAATTACAGATGCACAATAAAGACATATTCAAATAAGCAAGACCTCTAAATGGGTCAAAATATTGAGTTCATGTACATAGGCTTAGGAGAGAGAAGGAAAAAAGTATAGAGAGTTATAAAAAGAAGTAAATCATAAAAATAAATGAAACAAAGTCTTTAAAGAGACAGAGTAAACTTGTAGGAAAAGTAATAGACTAAGAAAAATAAGCCACATAAAGGTGGAATATATAAAGAGATTATGGATTATGTATATTATTGTGTTTTCTTTAATTTTTTTTAATTATGGAGGAGCTAATTACAGAGAGAGGTTTCCTTGTATGAACTGCTAAGCTAAACCACCATAGATATTTTAAAGGTATCATGTCTTCAGAATTTGGGTCTAAAGGTTTGTTGCTTTGGAAAAGAGAGGTTCTTCTTCTGTTTCCACAGGTGAAAACCTGTGGAATCATTCTAGACTTATGTGGTTTGATGAACTAAGAACTCATGAAAGATCACCATAAAACCCTCCCACAATTACTTTGCCCAAGAAAAAGCAAAAAGCAGTTGGAGAGAACAAAGCCCAAATTACCTAAATGTTTGTTTATACTCCTCATGGAGTTTCTTTGGCATTTGGGCAAGAAACTACTCTTACCTGAACTGCTTGACTAGGGATGCAGGATCCACAGAAAAATGACTACTGAAGTTGCCTAAAGACAGTGAAGCATTCCTTCAGGGTGTCTGCTTCATGAAAGAATCTGACAGGCATTCAGCTGGACACAGAAGAAAACAGCTGATGGACTCTGTCATTACAAGGGAGAAGAGTTCTTCAAATTTACTGCTTTATGGAAGAGTCTCCTGAACATTCTGGGCTTGTGGGCTGAAGATTGGATGCCCTAACAATACAGAAGAACTTTGCATGACTGTCCAGGTTGAAAAATGTCTCTGTCAATTCTAGAACTTTGGAAATAGCTTACAATGCACTTCCTGTTTACTTAGGTAATATTATATGCTTCTGGGGTCTTTGATGGAGTTGAAGAATAGATAGTTATAGTTACAGTTTACCTTAGTTATGATAAAAGATAAAGTAGATATTAATATCGTAACTGTAATTCTTGCTTAATACTTTTTTGTTATATATGATTTTGCTATGTTAAAGTTAAAACATTCCTTTTTATTTAGTTTATTTAGACAGAAAAGGGGAGGTGATGTGTGATTCCCCTCTGTATACCATTGGTTAATAAAGAAGCTTCTTTTGGCCAAAGGCTTAACAGGATTATAGCCAGGCTCAAAAAGATATATACAGAGAGTTAATGGAGTAAGAAAGATACCACGTAGCTGCCAGGGGTAATAGATGCAAGCTGTGAGCTGGAACCTTGCTGGTAGGCCTTAAGCCTCAGGGTAAAAGATAAACTATTAGAAATGGATTAATTTAAGATATAAGAATTAGCCAGAAATATGATTAAGCTATTGGCCAAGCAGTGATTTAAATAATATCATTTCTGTGTGATTATTCCAGGGCTGGGCAGCTGGGAGTAGCCTCCAACAACATGACTGATGCTTTCTTTTACTGTTTTCCTTACATCATCAGTGGGAGGAATTCCACTTCCTCCCTTGGGTTATACCTACCATTCCAAGTTAGTGTCTTTTTTTCTTTTAAAAAATCTAAGGTTATATATATCAGCACCTTTTCGGATCTCTACTTGTGTTATAGTAGCCCTCCCTTGATTTTATATATTAAACATGTCTTCTTGCATCTATTACACACGACTTTTTTCATATATAAGGAAACCCTTGATAATACTGTTGTCTCTAGTCCATCATCCTCCCTCTTCCTTAATGTACAATGTTTTTTAACTGACTTTATAAACAGCAGTTCAGCCTATTATTAGTACTATTCATTTGAAGTATGCAAGTGGAAATAAAACAAATTGAAAAACATGCTCGTGTCCTTTTAAAAGTTATATCAGATTTTGAAGAGTTTCAAAAATCATGAAAATGACAAAAATATATATAATATATAAAACATGTAAATTATTTAAACTTGTTAATTGTGTATGATCTTATCAGGTATGGGAAAGCTGATATTTATCATTTTAAGGTATTTTTTAAACATAGATATAAACTATTGCAATTTATTTTCTCCAATGTCAGCTGCAAATATCCACTATTGGAATTAATGCCAATGTCTTATGGACAAATAAAGCAATTAGTCACAAAGAAAAGTTTGATTCATAGCTCAAAAATATATATAATGTAAAGTTGAATGTTAACTATTTTTTTTTAAATGTTCTCTAGTTTTATTTTTCAACTTGAGTTATACCGACATTTTTATCAAAGTAAAAAAAGTAAATGAACATACAACGGCTCCTCAAGCCTTTTTTTTTTTTAATTGATCATTTCTTTTTTTTTTTTCCATACATTGTTTTGTTTT
>PVIU01020244.1:0-34419 GCA_004026605.1 Ondatra zibethicus
TCCCCTCCCTTCCCTTCCCCTCCCTTCCCCTCCCCTCCCTTCCCTCCCCCTCCCCTCAGCTCTTCCTTGCACCTCACCTTTCTCCCAGACCCACTTCCCCTCCACCTCCCCTCAAAAAAAGAGCAGGCCTCAGGGGGACATTAACCACACATGGCATAACAAGCTACAATGAGAGCAGGCACAATACCGTCACATCAGGGCTGGGGGAGGCGACCCAGTAGCAGGCAAAGGGCCCCACAGGTGTGCAAAGAGTCCGAGACTGCTCCTGCCTCCACTGTTAGGAATCCCCGAAGAACACCGAGCTACTCAGCCATAACATATATATTTATATATAGAGAGGATCTAAGTCAGATCCCTACAGGCTCCCTGATCTCTGCGAGCCCTGGTCAGTTGATTCTGCGGGCCGTCTTCCTGTGGTGTTCCTGACCCCTCTGGTTCCTCCAATCCTTCCTCCCCCTCCTCTGCAGGACTCCCTAATCTCCACCTAATGTTTGGCTGTGGACTCTACATCCGCTCCATCAGTTGCCGGATGAAGTCTCTCTGGTCTCTCTCATGACGATTCTGGGGCTCCGGTCCCAGAACACTGCAGGCAGGACAAACTGTAGGTTGAAGGTTTTATGGCTGGGTTGGTGTCCCAGTCCCTCCACTTGAGGCCTTGCTTGGTTACAGAAGAGGGCTGGTTCAGGCTCTCTGTCCCCCATTCCTAGGAATCTTTGCTAGGGTTACTCTTGTACATTCCGTGGAGTTCCCATCACACTAGGGTTCTACTTGCTCCTGAAATACCCCCGATTTCAGCCGTTTATCCCTACTATTTTCTCCCCTCAACACCTGATCCCTCCTGTGTCCGACCCCACCCGCCCCAGGCCACCAGCGGAGTCTATTCTATTTCCCCTCTCCAGGGGGTCCTTACATTCCCCTTTTACAAATAATATAAATATCTTGGTGTAACTCTAACTGATCAAGTGAAAGACCTGTGTGATAAAAACTTCGAGTCTCTGACGAAGGAAACCGAAGAAGACGCCGGAAGGAGGAAAGCCCCTCCCCCACGCTCATGGAGATTACCACAGTAAGAACGGCCAACCCGCCGGGTTTTTAAACATCTTTGGTTGAGTATGTCTTAGAGCCCAGACCCTCTTTACGGACGCGCCCTGTGATCTGATTAATTGCGTTCATTCTCATTTCTCTCTAAGATTGCTCAGCACTGGGATTAGGGGGAGGAGTTCTATGGCACTCAGCTCAGACTGGGAGGCACGGGGATGAGCAGGGTGTCATGTCACCTCTGTAATTTATATGTCCTAAGTAGGACTGTTTTTTTTTTTTGTTATGTTTTGAATTATAAACAGGTCTTGGCTCCTCAGAGAATCTGTCCTGTCTTTCTCAGCATTTTGTCTAATGCTGTGATGCGCTCAGGGCTGCTTGAAGCCTTTCCAACTCAAAGTCAGGAACTCTAGTCAGATTGGAAAGTAGTTAGGGCTTTGCTCCCTCTCAACACAATCCAACTTCCCATCTCTTTTTCTTTTTCTTTTTTGGTTTTCCGAGGCAGGGTTTCTCTGTAGCTTTTGGTGCCTGTCCTGGAACTAGCTCTTGTAGACCAGGCTGGCCTCGAACTCGCAGAGATCCACCTGCCTCTGCCTCCCGAGTGCTGGGATTAAAGGCGTGTGCCACTACCGCCCGGCTCAACTTCCCATTTCTAAGAAAGCCCCAACTAAAGACCCCACAGGCGCTCTTGCCTGCCCGGAAGCTTGTGTCAACAATGGTAGTAACTAGTGTAAATGTTGTGCATAGATAGGCATCCATAATCAATATACATGGATTATATCTCTACCCATGCACGCTACTGCTTGGTCACCCCTTCCCCGTGGAAATCTGATCTCTAGGGAACAAAATCTGATGGTCTAAAAGTAGATTCTTTTGGTAACTAAAAAATCAGGAACCAAAGTTTTGTGTGATTTTTAGCCAAAGTGAATGGAAATGATGCATTCGGAAGATTCTGGTTAATACCAGGATGAGAAAGGATGAGAAGCATAGCCACCACTTGCACACCTTCCTCTGGGAGAATTCCATGTGCGCATCTAACTGGCACATCCTCATGGTATTATGGCAACGCTGCCAGCCAGACCTGGGGGAGGTCAGGCACTCGATCTGAGTTAGACTCCCCTCGGAGCAGAAGAGGGTGTGCAGCCGCCCCTTCTTGGGATTGCCCTAGAAACATTCATAAAACTTTCAATAGGTTCAAAACGTATTTTCGTAGCTTATGAAGGGAGTTGTTAACTTGGGCCGCACTAGCGAGCTCCTGCTGTGCACCAGGCTCTTTTCTGAAGTGGAGCACACTGTGGGGAGTAAAACAGGCTCCCGGGCTTCTAGAAGGGTTTAGAACGTCAGCAATGGTGGTTGACGGCTTAGCCCTCCCAGCACTGGCACCAGGTAGGTAGTCTCACCCTTCTTTTATGGGATGGTGGATGACCAACGTTAGGATGAAAGCTAAGTGTCACGACCACCTACTCCATGCTCATATGCTTGACCACATAAGTGGGTCCTTGAGCCACACCTCCATAGTCACCTAAAAACGAGTGAGAGGCTCCGAAAAGCGGGGGCTAACCTGACAGCTTTTATCTTTTCTTCTGGAGACAGGGTATCGTTATATAGCTCTGGCTAACCTGGAACTCTCTATGTAGCCCAGGCTTGCTTCAAACTCACAGAGATCCACCTACCTCTGTTTCCCAACTGCTGGAATTAAAGGCGTGTGTAGTAATGTGTTGTTATACTCTTCGGACTATTTTGGGGGGCCTGCCACCCAGCTCCCAAATGAATCACACACGGAATCTTATTCTTATTTATAAATGTCCAGCCTTAGCTTGGCTTGTTTCTTGACTGCTTTTCTTAACTTATGTTATCCCATCTACTCTTTGGCCTCTGTGTTTTTCCTGTTCTCTTCTTGAAACCTTACTCTTACTCTGTGCATTGCTGCGTAGCTGGGTGGCTGCCCCTGAAGTCCTCCTCCTTCTGGGGCTACTCCAGAGCCCCTTCTCCCAGTTTTCTCCTCTGATTTGTCCTCTCTGCCTGCCAACCCACTTATCCTCCTACCTTGCTATTGCCATTCAGATCTTTATTAGACCATCAAGTGCTTGAGACAGGCAAAGAATCACAGCTTCACAGAGTTTAAAAAATGCAACATAAACAAAAGTAACCCACCTTAACACAATATTCCCAACAGGCATGTGCCGTCACACCTGGCTCCTGACCACTCTTAATATTTTGCTGTGTCCCATTAAAAATTATTTATTTTATGTGTATGTATATGCTACAGAATGTTTGTGTGTGTGCATGTGTGTTCAGGAGCTTGAGTGTGCCAGAAGAGGTGTCAGATTTGCCATAAATAACCAGAGCTAGAGTCACAAACAGTTGTGAGCCACCATGAGGGTGCTGGGAGTCAAATCCAGGTTTTGTACAAGAGCACTAAGCACTCTTAGCCTCTTGGGCCATCTCTCCAGCCCTCGATGTTTATTTCTATATGTACATCTGTAGAGGTGTGTGTATATGCACATGTACATATTAAATTATTATTTATTCTTTGGCAATTTCATACACGGATGCAATGTATTTAGGTCATAGCCAGTCCTAGCTCCTCCCCTCACGTCCGTCCGTCTCTGTGTCTTCTGCCCAATGCCATTCCACCTTGTCATCCCCCATTACCTACTGAGGCAATTAGTGCTTCCCACTAATTGTGCAAGAGTGTGGGCCATCTACTGCAGCACGGGCAGCCTGCTAGGCTGTGCCTCTGAATAAAAATGACTCTAGCTCTCGGCAGCTATCACCTGCTAAAAGCTCTCCAGTTAAGGGTGGGGCCTTGTGAGTCCCTCTCCTCCCCAAACTTGGAGGAACACTGGCTGGCTTGATTTGAGGCCTGTTATTTTAAATATATATGTGCAACCTTGATGATTGGCTAGTGCTTATTTCCACAACATCCCAAGGGTCAGGGCATTTCTCTTAACTCAACTCTTGGTGGTTGTCAAGGTCATAGCTGACCTAACAGGTTCCCTACCACTTAACGATTCCTGTTCTTTCCACAACCAGATCTTTTTATGAATCTAGGACTCTCAAAAGTTTCTGAGTATTCCAACTGTAAATATTTACCCGGTGTCCTTGTGCGGAGTGCGGATTCTGAGTGTGATGATGCTCACAGTGTAAACATTCCTTCCTTCTAGGCTGGTGGATGACCGCTGTGTGGTGCACCCAGAGGCAGGGGACCTTGCCAACCCACCCAAGAAGTTCAGAGGTAAGAAAAAAAAAATTGAAGACAGTGTGACCTAAGAGGGGCAGGTTGTTTAGCGTCTTAGGCAATAATGTTAAAGTTATACCCAGTGTGTCACTGAAGATCGTTTCCAGCTGCCCCATAGGTTTTTGTTGCTGTTGAACCTTGAGGGATCTGTGATGAACAATTATCTGAGTTTTGTTTTGCAATGTGATTTCTATATGCTGACAAGAGACCCTGGTAATTAACCATCAAGGATGACCTTCTCAAACCAGTTCATAAATGCTCTTTATTCACAGATTCCTGTGGCAGTCCTATTGTAGATGTTACAGTGTTTTACTGGTGGCGTGTTAATTATCTTTATGGAAGTCCCAGATGACGCGTGGTAACTAGCTGTTGTCTTAGCGCTCCGTTCCAAGTGAACTCTTAGAAGCAGCTTCATGGTTTCCTTGACTGAGAAACCAATTGCAGCAGCAGGTTGATTAGAATTTGGCCATTGCAAAAGGATTAATGGGACCTGTAGAACATTCTAGAAAACAAAAAGTAGTAATTAAAACAACATTACAGCAACATACAAACATTAAAAGCTAGGCTCTGCATGTAACATAAGAAAGAATATAAGATCTAAGTGCCTTGCTTAGGTCTCTCTCTCTCTCTCTCTCTCTCTCTCTCTCCCCTCTTTCTTTCAAGACAGGCTTTCTCCATATAACCACCTGGCCACCCTGGAACTCACTCTGTAGACCAGGCCTTGCATCACCACGTGCCAGGCTTTGACTGAAAGCATCCTTGGGAGGAAAGGGTCTATTTTAGCTCACAACTCTTGGCCACATCCATCACGGAAGGAACTCAGGGCTGGAATTCAGGCTGCTCCCCATGGCTTGCTCAGCTGCTTTCTTCTACAGCCCAGGCCCACCTGCTGGCCAGAGTAGGCTGGTCCCTCGAACATCAACTACTAATTAAGATAATGCTCCAGAGTCTTGCTTACAGGCCGATCTGATGGAAGCGTTTTCTCAGTTGTAGTTCTCTCTTCTCAAATAACCCAACTTGTATCAAGTTTTCAAACAAAACAAAACAAACAACTCCCCCCAAACCGAACCACGACAATATAATAATATCTAGATCCATTCATTTCCCTACAAGGTTCATAATTTCATTTTGTTTACAACGGTGTAAAATCCCATTGTGTATATATGCCACATCTCATCATCCATTCATCTGTTGATGGATGGATGCCTGGAATCTCCATTTCCCGGGTATTGTGAACACATCAGCAACAAACATGGATGTACAAGCATCTCTGTTGGAGGCTCTGGATATAAAGCCAGGAGTGGACAGCTGCTTCATACGGTAGCTGTGCTTTTTTTAGAATCCAGAACCATCAGCCCAGGGATGACACCACCCACAATGGGCTGGGCCCACCCCACATCAATCACTAATTAAGAAAATATCCTACAGGTTTGCCTACCGCCTCATCTTATGGAGGCATTTTCTCAGTTGAGGGTCCTTCCTCTTCCGGTGATCCTAACTTCTGTCAAGCTGATATATGACTAGCCAGCACACAGTTCTTTATATATTCTAAATTTTAACTTCCCTGTCTGAGATGTGGCTGACCAAGAGTGTCCTCCATTCTGTCCATCCATTCTGCTGATGGTTTTGCTTGCTGTGTGGAAGCTTCTCAGCTTTTTAAGAGTTCAGTTTCATCATTCTTACACTAACTCCTGTGCTGTTAGAGTCTTGTTTAGATGGCTCCAAAGAGAACAGTCTAAAAGGCAAACTGGGACAACGCGGTGCTTGTACTGGGGAGAGGCATGGCTGTATTGTCTGAGGGCTGTGTTGTCTAAAGTAGGCCACCTGTGGGGAGCCTCCGAGGGCATTTGCCACTGTCCCATGACAGTTGAGCTGGATAGTAAGAGCAGTGCCCACTGGGGAGGGTTTGTAAGCCTCCCCATCTTCCCAGGGACGGCCATTGCAGCTGCCTTTTGTCATTACACAAATGTAGTCAAGTTATAATAAAGAAGCATAACGAGTTTCTATTAAGCATTAAATGCTCTACCCCTTACACCCAACCCTCTTCTAGGGCAGAATTCTTTTCCTTTTATTTTTGTTTCTTAGTCATTGAATTTTACCCATAGAAGACCCCTTCTTCACCCCTGAAAATGGCCATTGGATACCGTGGACTGAGATAGCCAAGCTCTCTCTGAGATCGTAAGATCAAACTTGGTTCCCAGGGGTGTCCTGAGTCTTTGTGCTCTGGGTTTCAGCACCCAGATTCCCCCTGGCCTCAGGGGACTTTCCCTTTCCACAGAACAGGTTGTGTGCAAGTGTGGCTTACTCTGGAGAATGTGAAGGGCCAGAGATAACTCTGTGCCCAAGAGGCAAATAGATCAGATGCCCGGGCCCCTGTTATCCGGTGGGCGGGGCTTCAAGGTGTCAGTCATTCTGACTGGAGCCTGGCTATCCTGTAGTCTGACTTAGCTCACCACCCTGCTGACTGGCTCTCAGTTCCTGCTTCCACTTTAAGGCTAAGCCCCCTGTCTTTCCACTTATCACCAGAGAAGAATGATATCCTTTCCTGTCAGAACCCAGAGATCCCCTTGTCTTAAAACCCAACTCTTCTCTATGATTTATGGGTTCTCATCCTGGCAGAGGCCAGAGCCCAAGTCTCTGAACTTGACTCACTCCCAGTGGCTCGGAACAAACTTTCCCAACCACGCCCTTCAGTCTTGGGCAGCTTGCTGTTGCAGCTCTGCACGCCTTTGTCCACTGCCTGAGTCTGTCTCTCCTGCCTCCTCTTCAGCTGTAACAGCCATTGCAGGTTCGTAGAGCTGACTCACGAGCCCAGCATGTCCAGACTGCTCTGCCAGGTTCCCAGATCTGCACTGTTTCGTAGCTGCTGTGAAGTGACAGTAGCCATCATCACCTCGGTTCCTCTCCTTCAGTGGGGCGTATGCTATTCTCAAGTTAATTTGAACAGTTTCCCTTGTTCAGCAGTGAAATGTGACCATAGCTCAATTCCTCCAATTTCTAGAGAAATTAGCTTTTTTGGAACTAAAGTTCCAAATTGGCTAAAGTAATGATTTCTCCAACTATGCACAATTGTGAAGCTTCCTGTGGCTATGTCATGAGAACTTTTACCTTTGGAGAGGGTCTAGGCAATGTCTACCCTTTCCTTCCAAAATTCCAATGGCAAACCCAGACTTCTCCCTGGGGAACCAATGAGTTTACTGAACTTACATACAGAGCATGGGGGGGGTCACTAGTGGGAGTGTGGGTGACTTAAAGTCCAGCCAAGGAAGGGCTGCATCAAGCGTGGATGACTCCCCTGTGTCTGTGTAGATGGAGTTCCCTGCCTTCAGTCTTCCCCAGCCTGTGTGTATACTCAAACCCCTCCCTGATACCTTGAGGGCCCTGTGCCATTAGGACAGAAATATGTGCACGAGCTGGCTGCTCAGGCAAAGGGTTCAATGACCCTCCCACCCGCTCCTGCTCTGAAGGAGTTTCTGCAGTCTGCCAGCCTGCAGCCCGTCAGTCTGCATCCCGCCAGTTTGCTGTCTGTCAGTCTGCATCCCGCCAGTCCATAGCCCGCCAGTCTGCAGCCTGCCAGTCTACAGTCGGTCACACCTACTGCGATGATCTGCAAACGGGCACAGCTGATCTGATGAGGGAGGTGGTGGTTTGGCTTGGAGGACAGTGACCTCACAGTTGCCTTGTGAGCAGAGAAAGCCAATTTGTCGCTAAACAAACTTCCAGAGGTCCTTAAAGCCTCCTGTACAGTTAGCTTTGGAAGAAATCATGCAAGGACAATACTGTAAAGGAAAACAGAGTGGCTTTGTGTTACGTAAGCTAAGATCCTTTGCTAATCAGATTCTTTGTTTTGTTTATTCAACCTACTTGATTTTGACATTTTTTTTGGATTTAAGGTCTTGTGTGGGGCAGGGTCACCTTGAATTTGCTACGTAGCTCAGGATGACCTTGAACTCTGATGCTCCTCCTGTCTCCACCTCCCAAGTATTGGGATTACAGGTGTGTGACAGCATGCCTGTCTTTCTCTGTTTTTAAAAAATGATCTGTGATAAAGATGCGTGCACAACAGAGCGGTGAAGATGGCGCAGAGAAACCCTCCCTCTTCTGTTTCCTCAAATACCTGTGTATCAGCTAGGCTTCATATTGTTGCAGCCAAATGCCTGAGAAGAAACCCATCCAGGAAGGAAGGGTTTATTCACGCTCATGGTTAGTGGAGTCAGGGACGGCGTGATGGCAGGAACAGCTTTGGACCATGACAGCAGCAGTGGTGGGGTGCTTGCTCACATCTGGGCAGATCAGGAAGCAAAGAAAAGGGAATTGCGGGGGCTCTGTTGGCTGTCTCTCTCAGTTTATTATTCTGGGGCGGGCCACATTGAGGCGGTGTCTCCCTCCTCAGTCACACACTCGCAGACCATGCCCAGTCTCCTAGGTGATCCTAAACCCAGCCTGACTTGCACCTCACATTTCATCTGTCTACACTGAGAATTTGCTGTGTGTGTTGCTGGTTACTAAATTCCAGACCTCATTTGGATTATACTGTTTTTTTTTTTTTTAATCTACTCTTCCATTTTTTCCCGCGATCCCCGCTGTATTTGGTCACCTTGTCCTTTCCATTCTCTCAGGGTTGCAGTGCTTCTTCAGTCTTTGTTGCTTTTGCCCTTGGTACTTTTGAGGAGTACAGCCAGACATTTATTGACTTTCTTTTGGTTTGGCTCTTTGTGGTGTTTTGCTTATAGTTCACTTGGCTGGGGGTTAAAGTCTGGGGACACATACCTCAGAGGTCATGTGCACGTCCCTGTATCACACAGTCATGATGTCAACATGGTCTTGTGTTTTGATGTACAATTTCACATTCCTTGTGTTCTGTGAAGAGAGTTACTTTCATTTATGTGTTAGGTTGGCTTTAGAGTGTTTTCCTTCCTATCTCCCCTTTGTATTTCTTTTTCTGGAAAACCCCCTTATAGAATAGAGTTATATGAAAATCTGTGTTTGCCAATGTATGGTACTTTTTAGTCAGGAGGAGACGCTGGCTTACATGAGAGAATCTGGCTTACATGTCCTTCTGTGACTCTAGTGGTGAGGAGACAGAGACATGATGGTGAAGCCAAGCAGCCTGTCCCCAGGGGAGCCTGTCCCCAGGAGGGCCAAAGAGAGAGGCGGTGACCCTTGACTGATCAGGTTCTCCACAATGTTGGGCTTTTTGGACTAGAATGTTCCAGCTCTTGAGATCCTGAAGTTGTTGACCCATGCCTGTTTCATAACCCACCAAGCCTATCACAGGGCCACGCCTGGCAAGCAACAGATGTTTAGAGATCATAAGTCATGGTGCTTCAGGACCTGGAATTTAAAGGAAGAATTTCTGTTCTGTGCAATGAAAAAAGCAGGTGCAAAAAATTGGGGGCTTGGGTGTGACCAATAACAAAGTCTTTACCTGCTTCCTTTTCCGGTGACTACAGAGGACGTTTTGCAGGCATGGCCTTCCCTTTGCCTCCGTTCATGGAGGTTACACACTCAGGCACACGAATGAAGACTTACTAATGTGTACGTGTGTGCGTGTGAAGTCAGAAGTCAGTATGAGATGTCTTCTTTGAGACAGAGCCTCTCTATGAACCTGGAGTCCCTTATTTCAGACAGCCTGGTTGACCTTTGTCCCTGAGGCCAACTGTCCCCAGTTACAGATGGACACGGTCACCCCAGCTTTTTACATGGGAGCTGGGGATCTGAATTCTGCTCTTCAAGCTTGTATGGCAGGCTCTTTTCCACAGAACCGTCACCTCAGGCCCCAGGTGGTTGACTTGTTATGTTGACTTGTGCATGTGTACGTGTATGAGCATACCAGTCTTTTCTAGCATTATTGTGTTAGAAAAGCCAGTTACACTCACCGCCTCCATCAACCCAACAGTTGCCTTGTGGAAGTCCTTCAGATTTAGCATTCGTATCATTTTTTATTTTTATTTTGAGACAGGGTCTCAGGTTTCCCAGGCTGCCCTCAAACTTGCTATGGAGCAGGTTTGGACTTCTTTGACCTCCGCACTCCGGGTGAGGGGTTATCAGAACGCCCACCATGCTGAGCTTAGCGTCCTGTCCTTTTCTCTTTGCACACAAAATTTTCAGGTTTGAAATCAACCAGCCTAATTTATTGGACGTTTGAAACTGCGTGCTTCAGGCTCCCTAGGCTTCTTTCATCTGCCTCAGAGACTGCAGCTGTCCAGATTTGGAGTTCTGAAATCTGCGGGAAATGAGGTCATGCAGCCATCATAAGGTCACTGACCTTTGAGGCAGAGCTGAAACCAGAACCAAGGTTCACGACCCTCCAGATCTTTGAACTTTGCTTGCCTGGAAATTCTACCTCCTGTTCACAGCCCCACGAGGGAGTCTGAACCCCTCCCACATTAGGTATTTGTCTCACGTGATTTGTGATTATTGGCAGCTTCTTTCTCTACGGTCTTGATCCGTTTCAGTTCTTTTACACGCCGCAGATGCAGGTCCCTCAGGGATCCTCTGGCTGTCATATGGCCTTGCTTATTTTCTGCCAAGGTCCCTTTTGGTTAGGTTGATACTTAATATGTGCCAAGGACTGAACACAGTACAGTTAAGTTTATTCTAGGGAGACGCCATCTTGGTCTTGATTATGTGCAGATTAAGGGAATGTCTCCCTTCCATTTTTCAGTGAACCCAAACTCTGGCGTAATGATTTGTTGCTCAGACGGAGAGCTGCCTGGATCTGTACTAGAACCTTTAAGCATTCTTCACGGGTGTCAGTTTGACTGTAGGTCCTGAGCATTTGTGGGAGCCACTCTGATAACTGCCTACAGCTGATCCCCTCTCCCTAAACTCCCAATTGGTGGTGGAAATGGGATAACAATGAGTTTGTTAATTTCTTCAGTGAGATCTCAGAGAAGAGCTGAAGGTTGAGAAGTGGATTCCAGCGCCTGTTTTTCTCCCGTAAAGCTACCCAGGATTATAGAAATTGTGTATTTTCTAGAGCTAGAGAGATGGCCCAGTGGTTAGGAGCACTGGCTTCTCCCAGTAACCACATGGTTCCTCTCAAACATCTGTAACTCCAGTTCTAGGGAAGCCAATGCCCTCTTCTGACCATGAGCACCAGGCAAAGCACCCATACACACAGAATAAAATAAATACATCTAAGCAGTTAGTATTCATTAAAAGAAGGTTCTTGTGGTTTTGAGTGATAAGAAATGGGCTGTTTTGGAAGTTTCATAAATTGTTGAAAGTCTCACAATGAATTGTGCGTCTAAAAGATGAAAATTGCATGAACTTTGATTAAGTTGTAGATTTAAGTGTGAAGTTTAATTACCACCCCCCGTGAGTAAGCAGCGAGAGGTTAGAAAGATGGCTCCATGAGTGAAGATGCTTGTTGGACAGGTTTACATCTTTGGTTTGATCTCTGGGACCCATAAGAATCTCAGTGTGGCAGGGCTGTGGTGGCGCACATCTTTAATCCCAGCATTCGGGAGGCAGAGGCAGGTGGATCTCTGTGAGTTCAGGGCCAACCTGGTCTACATAGTGAGTTCTAATTACAGCTAGGGCTGTTACACAGAAAAACTATGTCTTGGAGAATAAAACAAATCAAAACAAAACCATCTCGATGTGGTAGCTCTGTCATCCGCCGCTCTTATGGGGAGAGGCAGAGACAGGAGAATTGCCTGGAAGCATGAAGGGGTTAGCCTGGGGCACATTACTGCACATTACTGCAGAGAGATCGTACCTCAGCAAGGCTGAAGGCAAGAACCAACTCCTGAAAGCTGTCCTCTGACCTCCACATGTGTGCTGTGGAGTGCACAGCTGCACCCAGACAGCCACATCATGCACACATGGACAGCTGGCAAATAAAACAGAGACTCATGTCGTAAGTTCATGCACACATATACAACGGACAATAAATAAAAAATAAACTTCATGTGTCACGGTCTCTTTTCAAGCTGCACATGAAGTTATTTGTCTAAATTCCTACTAAGTACTGAATAAATATCATAATCTGAGCATTTTACAAATAGCTAACACTGCAATAGAGTTTTGGGGGCTGGCTCAGTAGTTAAACGCACCTGTAGAAGGCCTGAGTTTGGTTCCCAGCACCCACACGAGTGGTTTCACAACTACTTGTAACTCTGACTCTAGAGAACCTGACATACTCTTCTGACCTCCATGAACCACACAAATGTGCATAATTAAGAACAAATCTTTTTCTTTTGTAAAGGTTTGTGTATATGAGTGTTTGCCCATGTGTGTCTGCACCGTGTGTGCAGCGCCTGCAGAGGCCAGAAGAGGGTGTTGGATCTCTTGGAACTGGAGTTACAGGTGGTTGTGAGCCAATCAGGGTGGGCTTTGGGAACTGATTCGGGGTCCTCTGCAGGAGGAGCCGCACTTTGAGATGGCGCTGGACCAGCTCCAAAACAAGTCTTTTTTAAAAAGGGGTCAAATGTGGAAATTCTCAGCTTTGAGTGCTTAAAATGCTCTTTTTGTGTGTGATCTCACATGACCTGGTGTCATCCTTTAGCATGAGAATTCCATGCTTAGGTCATGCAGTTAGTAAGGTGGTGGGCTTATGACTTTCCCTGCTAAACTGTCTTGGAGACAGTCAACAGGTGTACAGTCCTGGATTGTCGTCCCCACAGTTCACTCCAGACAGGCTGGCGATAACTGTAGTTCTAGGGAGTTTATAATCTAATGAGGGAGATAAGAGATGTTTACAAATAATTGTATCTCAAGGTAGGAAGAGATAAGGGCGAAATGAAAAGCCAGGCGGAGGTATAGTGGGAGGTTGGAGGTTTCTAGCTTCCTGCTTTTGGTGTAGCTCCTTAGTTAGGCTGCACTTCTCTTGGGAGGATTGGACCTGAGGGAGGGACACCTGGGATTTCAGGGCCACGGTGCAGCTTTTCACAAAAGTAATTCAGAGGTTATTATTACTGCCTCGCTCAGAGGACAGCTCTCCAGAGCGTGTTCTCTGCTCAGGCAGCTTTTACCAACTGGGAATGACTGCTGTGCACGGCAGCATCCTGATGCCTCCTTGAACCGTGGCGGGTTGGGTGAGCCCCATTGTTCTGTTGAGTGCACCAGAGACGCGACCCCCACAGATCCAGTGGGGGGCAGGTGATCGTCAGTGAATCAACAATGGAGATGACAAAAGACCCATCAACAACAAATATTTAGCTAGTCCTCACTGTATGCCACCTGCTTTTCTAATTGCTTTATACCATTAAATTATTTAATCCTGTCTCACGAACCATGTTTTAATAAAATTTCATTGTCTGCTGTAACAGAAATCCAAAAGCCTCCCCTTTCAAAACAAACCCCAAACTGTTCCGATGGTTGTGGGAGTCCACAAAGTATTTGCTGTGTCAGTGCTCAGTTTGGTGGACCAGTGAGTTTTCCCTGGGACTACTAACCGGAGAATGGGTGAAAGGTCCTTTACAAGGAGTTGGGAAAGCTCGGAAGTAGCTACATCTCCAGAAAATCCATCCCTGCACAGGTGACCACTGGGACCTATCCTTCTTTCTGCAGTTTGGCATCTCCAGCCTCAGCAACTGTTTAATCCTTTTTATAATGTTGGGATGGACCCCAAGGGATCTTCCAGGCTCTAATTTTCTTCAGGTACCTGGACTTCAATTTACCTCCTGTTCATACCCGGGACTCCTGGGGCAAATGTTTCAATTTGGAGAGAATGTTGCAATTCAGAGAAACAAGCCATATGACACCCATGACTTATTTAGGTCAAAGGTTTAATAGTTGCTAGGTGACCAAGCTGGGACAAATTAAATTAAATAAAACATTTTGAAGAGCCCCTCTAAAATTACCATACTATAGGCATGTTTAAAAAGATTTGTTTTGGGGCTGGAGAGATGGCTTAGCAGTTGAGAACACAGGATGTTCCTCCATAGAACCTGGGTTAGATTCTCAGCACCCACCAGCAGCTCACAGCCGTCTGCAACTCCAGTTCCAGGGGACTACAGCATCTTCTCCTGGCCTCCAAGGATGCCAGGTGCTCATGCGGTACACAGACATATATGTGGGCAGCATACCCATTCTTACAAAATAATAAAATAATTAAAAATTTTAAAAGATTTATTTGTAATGTCGTGTGTGTGTGTGTGTGTGTGTGTGTGTGTGTGTGCGCGCGTGCATTCTGAGTGCCTGTGGAGGCCAGAAAAGGGTGTTGGAGCCTCTGGAGCTGCAGCCACAGGTGGTTGTGAGGTCACTCAGGTGCTGGGAACTGAACCTGGATTTATTCTGCAAGAATAGCAAGTGTTCTTAACCGTTGAGCCATCTCTCCAACTCCACGATAGGCATATTCTGAAAGGTCGAATTGGCTCAGTTCTTACATGGTCCTTAGCATGCATAAACGTGTGTCCAGTGGGAGGGAGAATGTTACATACCTGTTTATTATTATTTTAAATTTAAATTATTTTTGAGCTTTTCATACATTTACGTGTTTTTTTTAACTCTCTTCCTGCTTCATCTTCTGTTGTGTCCCGACTCACAAATTCATATCTTCTTCTCCTTAATATTGCTCACACCCCACCCCCAGGTATTTACCTGCTGAGTGTACCTGGGAGTACAGAACCTACCAGGAACGCAATCTAGAGAAATGGATTCTCTCATGCTCTAATTGCCTTTGGCTGTTTTTCTAGGAGTGGGGCCTTGTGAAAACTGTGTTTCAGCTCGGATGGAAAGGTATCCTGGCAGCCAGGAGCCAAAGAATACCACAAAGTCACACTGTACAACAAATCTCACAGAAGAGATTTATTGGGAGGGGAACACCAGAAGGGCGGCTGCCTCTGCTTGGGGGAGAAACAGCAGCAAACTGAGCAGGATACAGGGTGGATCTAGGGTCTCTTGGGAGGGAGCTGGGACTTCCCGGTGTGGAGATTGGTGGGATTTCATGTCCAGAGATTGGGGGCCGGGTCCAGCAGTTGGGGCAGTTAGAGTGTTCTGTGGGTAGAACCTGGCAGTTAGAAGTCCCGGGGGAGGGGCCTGGCCCTTGTGCAGCTAGGGGGGCTTACAGACATGTCACCTGGAGTTGTCCTTATGCTGGTTGTTGGGAGTTCAGGGGGCAGCTCCCCTGCTGTCTGGCAGCAGGTGTCCTGGTTTTCTAGCTCTTGAGATCTATCTGGTTTTGCTGTTTTCCCGGACTTAGGTAGGTGTAGTGCTTGCCTTGTAGATACGCCTATCAGTCGGGGTTAGTTTTGCTGCATCTTCTCTACAGTGGGAGCTGTTGTGGGCTACACTTAACTGTGAGTTTAAGGATAAGTATTCAGAACACAGAGATTGCATGGTGGTAGTAGGCTTTCCTCTAGGGTCTGTGACCTCTCCAGCCTTTGGTTGTTGGCTAGGTTTAGAGTACCAGACCTGAATTCCCTCCTATAGAACAGGACTAAAGTCAAATTTGACAGGTGTTGATTACCCCAAAGATAACAATGCCACTATTGCTCTACTGGGGAGCGCTTACCAGGACAGTCACTGGTGTGGTTCGTAGGGTCTGCAGCTAGGTAGTGTTAGGGTTTAAATAAAATGCTGCAGGTTCCCCGAGGGGTGCAGCAGCAGAAACACTGCAGGTCCCTGAGCGGTGGCAGTGGACAGAGGGCCATGAGAGGATGCCTCAGGTCCCCGAGCAGTGGAAGGCAGCGGGAAGCAGGTCCCAAGACCACGGCAGGCCACAAAGGCAGTCGGGTCCCAGACAGGAAGCTGCGTGGCGGGTGAGAGACGGAGATGGATAGGCACACCATGCAGAGTGAAGTTGGATATTTATTTAGTGGGTTATGGAAGAGAAGGGCAGAAGGGTGAAGAGCAGAGAGAGAGAGAGAGAGAGAGAGAGAGAGAGAGAGAGAGAGAGAGAGAGAGAGAGAGAGAGAGAGAGAAAAAAGAAGGACTCGGGCTGGAAGCTGAAGATCTGCCTGCCTCAGCAGGTGGGGAGGGGGAGGGGCTTGTCTTGTCTCTTAAAGGGACAGGACAGACCATTACAAGTAGGATTATTGATTCTTTTTCTCTCTTGGCAGTTTGCCCAACTATGAGAGCTAGTCCTCAAGGAGGAGGCTTCCGGGTCAGTTCATTTTGATTCTCCTAAATTCTGTGTGTTGCGGTGTCTTTAGTAATAGGGTCTTCTCTTCAAAATCTGGGAGGCAACCAGGAGCAATGACAATAGCCTGTGTTGTTGGGGAGCCTCTTGGACCCCTCAGCCCCGACAGAGTCCTATTTTAAGTGGAAATATTCATGGGCTAGGCTGGTGCTCCTACGTTTTGAGGTAGCTGTACCTTGGGTCCTCCCCTCCTGAGTGTTAAAAAGATCAAAAGTCCTGTTTTGTATGTAGAAGTCCCATGCATCTCTTTTAAACTACATAATCCTTAACATTTTTTCGAGTTAGTAAGATATTTTAGATGGAAGATTGATTTCTAACTTGTGTATTCTAGTGCATTCAAGACCCGAGTTGATGGACTGCCTTCCTCCTTAGGTGTTGACTTGGTGACCCAGCGGTTTCAAGGTCTCCTCTGATCAGGCTCTCTTGTTTATAGTCTGTGGTTTTCCTGGTAAATACAGCTATTTCAGAAGAAAGCAAACCCTGCTGGCGGGTGCTGATGTTTGTTTTACAAATGCTTGGAAGTGGTTTGGAAGCTGTCTTCCAAAGAATAAGGTGCATAATATTCTCACAAAGCCGGTCTGGGCCACTGAAATCCAGTCTCAGCTGGCTGCGCACCACGGGAGGTGGTTACACTTCTGTTTGCAGAGACCCTAGAGCAGCTGAACACAAGACCAGCTGACCTGGAGAATGTCCTGCCCTGGAATCACAGATGGCTGAAAACGGCAGCGTCTTGGGGTAGCATTTGAGTTGGCATCTTAGGGTAGTCTTTGAGTCTTCATGCTGTTTAGTGATGTGGCTGTGGACTTCTGTCCTGCTTTTTGTAGGTGTCCTTCATGAAGTCTGGGCAGACTTCTGCTCAGAAGAAGCCTCCTGGTTAAGCATCTTGAACTGATTGTATCTGCATAATTAAATACCCAGCTGTGGAAAATTTTGGAAGAGAAGTTGTTGAAGAGAGTTGGTTGTGTGGCTCTGACAAAAAAAAAAAAAAAAGATTCTGAAGTGTGGCTGTAGACAAAAAAAAAAAAAATCCTGTTTTTGAAAAGTCACATTGAAAAACAAACAAAACCAGCTGTCATGGTGGCCCAGTGTGTGAAACCATAGCTACCACAGCAGCGGGCTGGAGAAGATGTTTAGTGTAAAACAATAACAAGAAGGCTTTTAGTTTCTACTGTTAATTGTATTGTTGTGTATGAGATTGTATTGTATAGTGTGTGTATGTGTATGTATGTATAGGTGTGTCTGTATATAGTGTGTGCATGGGTGTGCATTCCTAGGTATGGCTGTCTATAGTGTGTACATGTGTGTGTATTCCTAGGTATGGCTGTCTATAGTGTGTGCATGTGTGTGTATTCCTAGGTATGGCTGTCTATAGTATGTACATGTGTGTGTATTCCTAGGTATGGCTGTCTATAGTTGTGTGCATGTGTATGTATTCCTAGGTATGGCTGTCTATAGTGTGTGCATGTGTATGTATTCCTAGGTATGTCTGTATATAGTGTGTGCATGAGTGTATATTCCTAGGTATATTTGTTTGTATGCAGCTGTATGGGTGTGTGTACAATGGCTGTCACAGCCAGAGGCCAACATTGAGTATCTTCCTCCATCACTCTCCACCTTATATTTAAAATAATTTAAGTTGAATTTTACTTATCATTTATTTGTGCACACACCCACACCCACACCCACACCCACCCACACCCACCCACACCCATACACACACACACACACACACACACACACACACACACACACACACACACACACACACACACACACACGCGGGTACACCGTGGCATGTATGTGGAGGTCAGAGGATAACTCTGAAGTTGTTTTTCTCCTTCATCTGTGTGCAGCTTCTGGAGATCTAACTTAGGTCATTAGGGCAGCAGATGCCTCTACTGAACCTGGAGCTTGCTGTTCAGCTAGGCTGGCCGGCCAGTGAGCCCCAGGAATCCTCCTGTCTCTGCTCTCCCAGTCCTGTGACTGTAAGTGTGCCGCTTGCTGTGCCTAGCCTTGTATTCTTTTAAAAAAATGTGATGCTGAGAATCTGACCTCAGGTTCTTATGCCTGTAAGGTCAGGTTCGAACTATCCAAACCATCACCCAGCTCCTAATTCCTATTCCCAGCCGCAGTTTTGTCTGTATGTATTTGTCCAATGTTAAAGGTGCCACCAGGCTGTGGTGGCGCACACCTTTTAATTCCAGCACTCAGAAAGCAGAGGCAGATGGCTCTCTGTTTTTGAGGCCAGCTTGGTATGTAGAGTGAGTTCCAGGACTACACAGAGAAGCCTTGTTTCAAGAAACAAATAAGTTAAAGGCCAATCTCTACTCAGTTACTGCTTGTAGGTACCTGAGCCAACAGAGTGAGATGGCTTCCTACTTTCACCCTCCATGGAGGGCAGTTAGCTGTGTCTAGAGGGCTTCCCCTGATCTCCTGCCTGCCCCTTTGCCAACTGTCCCAGGATCCAAGTAGCCTATAAATTCTGGCTTCCCTGATCAAGCCTTTGGTGCTCAGAAAGTGGAGGAGGCATTGGCAATCGATCAAGAGAATTCGCTGCAGATGCCCTGCGTATTTGCTGGCATCGTGTACTGCAGCCAAGCAGCAGGCTGTGGCATGAGCTAGGCGTCAGGAGGAGTTGTGCACTGGGTGTCGTTGTGGCTCCCCTGGTCTTTTGAGAGGAGGGTGTACAAGATCTAACTATATTCATAACGATTCTAGGACATTATTGGCTTTCTTGGGTCTTATTCTTTACTGTTCATACTGTGTCTTCAGGAACTTCATGACATCGCTTTGTCTGGTGGTTGGAAAAAAAAGACACTTAATATCCTCTACATAGAGCAGAGGAAGACAGGGGATGTAGGCAGTTTTGGGAGAGCATATGTGATTCTCAGAAGAAATGGTCAAGGCTGAAGCCCAGGTATCGGGTTTGGCTTTCATTTTCTTCTTCTCTGACAAAGTTTGATTTTTCTTGGGTAATCAAATTTTAGCCAAAGGACTGAAGGTGGTTATTGTCCCCTGATCCTCTCTTCTGTCACTGGGGGCTGCACTAGAAGCCCCTCCCTGTGCTTAGAAAGAGAGAGACCAAGGCAAGGGAAGGCTGGAGACAGTAGCCTGGTGTGCCGGCAGCAGCTCAGCACACCACATCACCACATCTGGGGATGTCATTATCTGAGCCCTGACACACTTCCTGGAATGGGGAGCACAGCTGTAATTTATCTGTATCACTTAAGTGGAAGGGCATTAGGTTTTCTCCATCGCTACAGTGTTTGCCTTCTTTTCCTCAGACCTGGATTTATTGAGAGTGATTGCTGGAAGGCTATGCACCTTGCTCCGTCCAAGGCTCCTCTTCTGGTGTCCTTATGCATCCTCCAGGTCACCAAGTCACCACGTCCAGTTGCTCTTCAGTCTTTGAAGGAATGCTGCCACCGGCTAGCTTGTGGGCACCAGCTCACAGTGTCAGTGTGTCTGGTTTCATTTGTCTAGATTTGCCTGTTGTTTTAATTTTCTAAGGTAAGATACAGTTTTACAATAGAATCTGGCTTCAGTATTTAAATAGCAGCTGTGGAGGGAAGGGCAGCAGTTACAAATGGCTCTTTGCCTTCCTTTGAAAGGGAGCCTTTCTGTGGGGAAATGTCCCGCCTTGCCACCCTGGGCTAATTTACATGGAAAAAGGGAAACACAGGACTCATTTGAATCTGGTGCATAAATTAGTTCCTTGCCAGACAAATGCGAAGGGCCAAACTTGGGTGTTTCTCAGACAGGACATTTTTACCCCAAGATAGATAATGTAATGGATATGGCTCCATCTGTCCAGAAGTGGATTTCTTTTCTTCTGTAGCTTTTATTGACCGCTTTCCTTGCGTCTTCACTTTGATGGACACTGGGGTTGGTTGGAGGCAGATGGACCTCCTGTCAATCATCAGGAGGATCCACACTTGTCCGGACCTCAGTCTTGGAGGAGACCCCTGCCAGTCTGTGTTCTTCACCAAGGCAACACAAACAGCTGCGGAAAACCGGTTTAAGCTTTCATTGTGCAGTCGTTACTGTGTTACTGTCGGCACCAAGGAGAAGATGAGGGCAGAGGCGTGGTTTTTTGCTCCCTGCATGCCTGTGTGGTGAGGCTTTGCTTTCTCTGGGGTCTCTGTTCTGCGCAGCCCCCTCTTCTGGCTTAGCAACAATTTGTTCCTTTTCCATGAGACTCTGTGTTGCCTGGGCTGACTGGACCCTGAGTAGGCTGAGGGTTGCACCCTGTAAGTCTTATTAACCTGGGTGATCAGAGAATGTAAGTCTCAAGGTTCAGCATTACCCTGCACTGTTTTTGGGCCACCCTCCCACCACTTGGGGCACACACACACCACTGAGTTTACCTTTGGGGTGCGCACCCCCCACCCTGACTCTCCCTTCACATTGCCACAGCTGCACTTGGCACTTCTTACAGTAACATCTTTCAGATATGTCTGATGGCCTGGGGAGCTTCACGGGTGTTCTTAGCAAGGACTTTTGACTCTATTGATTTGCTTGGTCAAGAGAACAGTGAACCATTTTTACAGGTTGCCTCAGGCCTCTTACAGGACAGGAAATGCTAATTTTATTTGAACTAAGGAGAGCATAGAAATGCCTTTGTTAGTTCAGTACGGAGCTCTAGCAGGGACCCTGAGGGGTGGGCGTCAGGTTGCTGCAGGTGAAATGACCTCAGAGGAAACTTCTAGGCTTGCTGCTCTGCCCTGCCTGGGCGCCTCCTGCCAGGGCCCAGTCTGCGAGGACTTGAGCCGTCCTCCCTCCCTCTCTTCTTCCCTCCCTCCTTCCTTCCCTCTTTCCACTTCCCCTCACCCTCCCTCTGCCCACCTTTCCTTTCTTCTTTCCTCTCGCTCTGTAGACCAAGCTGGTCTTGAACTCACAGAGATCTGCCTGCCTCAGCCTCACAAGTGCTTATGACACCAGTTCCTATTGAATATTAACATGCACTCATGCTTGGCGTCTGGTGAAGGCAGGAAGAAGATTAAAAGGGGGGATGGTATGTGAGAAAGTGGGGGCAGAGTTGGGGAGAGACCAACCATGGAACAGAGGAGGATCCAGGTGACAGACCAGCTGCAGGACAAGGAGACCGGAGAGAGGCGCTCACTCGGGGTTTTTAATTTGGGTGCTTTTCTTTTAAATCATATTTTAGTGAGTATTACTAACCCTGGGATTACAGCGAATAGAAGCGATTACTCCTAACCCTCTCAGAACTGTGTCTGAGCTTCCAGGCCGCCTTGGCTGTGAGAGTCTGAGCAGCCAGCCACCCACTCTTGTTTTGGCATCTCCTACATCCCACAGCGGGTGTTTCTGTGTTTCCGTAAGGACTCTGCCTACGGTGTTATCACAACACCAGGTGCTTCTCCGATGAATCTTATCAGATAGGCAGAGGAGGAGTAACAGTTGGCCTGAGCACACGTGTTCCTGGATTTGAGGACTTGGGTGAGATGAAGAGAACCAGCTAACCGATGCCCAAATGGAGAGGACGCCGTCAAGATGACCCAGGGGCTCAAGCTTTGTGATGGTTTTGTTAACTGACAGGGCTCTTAAAATTAAGACGAGTTTTACATTTCCATTAATTTTAGAGGTAGGGTCTCCTTATGTTCTTCTGGCTGACCTGGAGCTTGCTATAAAGACTAATCTGTACTTGAACTCACAGAGCTCCACCTGTCTCTGCCTCCCTGGTGCTGGGATTAAAGTGAACACCACTACACCTGGCCTATGAGATTTTTAGATGAGTACTATGAAATTTAAAATGCTAAAAGAAATCTGTTACTTTTATTTATTCTGTACATGTGCTAGCATACGCCATGACACGTGTGGTCATCAGAGGACATGAGAATTGGTGCTCTCCTCCTACCATGGACTGAACGCAGGTCCTCAGCCAAAGTCTTCACCCACTGAGCCAGCTCCACATCTCCTAACTTTTTCTTAAAGGAGTCTGGGGCAACACCCTGGGGCTCTCCTGTGTTGCCACGAGCTGTTATTCTACTCCTTAATAAAACCTTGCTTTCCTTCCCCCCAAAAGCAACTTCTTACTCCTAGAGCAAATTATTAGTACTACACGTGCATAGACCCTCAGCTACACACCCAGCTCTGTAGTTGTGAGGGTTTCTCCATGTGGTTCTGGTAATTTCATGTCTGGGTTTTGGACATTTGGAACTTCTAGTGTGAGGTGATATGTTTGACATGAGTTGATGGAGGTTTATTGTGAAAACACGGAGAGGGGAGGAAGATAGAAGCCAGGTTTGGATGCGCTGCCTGGGCCTTGTGGCCACAGCACCAGGATGAGTAGTGAGACTGGTCCTGCGGGTGCCACAGCAGCTATTAAACTGTTCCCGTGGAGACGGCTCGTCACTGTTTGCACTCTGGGACAGTCATCTTTTTGAGTTGCTGTCCTTTCACAGTGCTGACTTTTCATGGGGGAGACCAAATATCTATTCACACCAGATGGGACACCAAAGGCAGACAAGGAAATGATCCCACCCAAGCCCAGCGTGGCTAACCAATGAGTTCAGTTGGCTTGCTATTAGGAGCACAAGTTGGCTTGCAAACATCTGCACCACCACAAAGCTCCACTCTGGCGTGGGTGATGAGTTCTCCATGGCTGCATCTGCATAGATGCTGCCCACCCTGTAGCTACGCTCTACCCGCTAGTACCTCCCGACACCCATGCCACAGAGGCAAAGGTACACACAGTGATGGGGGCAGCAGAGAGCGCTGGAGTCTCAGCAGAGGGGCCAGTGAACGTCCAGTCTACGAGGAAGCGTCCACAATCCACAGGTGTGGTCTTGTTGCGGGATTCTTGAAGGTCATCATGATAGCCGTGATTAAGACGGCATTTCTAGATGATGGCGTGCCACAGCCGGGAGCACAGAAGATCACCTTTGTGTTCTGTACGTGTACATAATACCGAACCGTGTACATTTGCAGCATATCCAAGAGAATTAAGAATGGAGAAGTAAGCAGTGTAAATCTTTTTTCTATATTTTCTTTCACACTTCCCTCGAAAGCACACACCTTTTCTGGAGCCTTCTGTCATGGTGTTTGCCATCATTATGACTAAACTGTTTTTGCTGCCTGGGTGATGTTAGCTGGCCGCCTGCTCATGGGCAGATAGCTTCATCTAAATGTCTTCTAAAGAGAGGGTAATTATGTGGAATTTGAATTGCTTTGGAGATTAAATTCAACAAGATGTTTAAAGTTTTGGTATAATGGCTGTTTGTTGGCTAGTCCCCCTTCATTTGTAAGTTGCTTTCTATTCTCTCCAACCTCTCTTCTGTTCGTTTAAGGTGTCTGCTTTCTGCTCTTCTGCTTTGGGGCTTTGCTGGCTGCCGTTTCTGCTGACTTTCTTCCTAACTTTCCCATGCAGACAGAGGATCTAGTTAAGTTCACTAGTTGCGATTGTCTGTCCCGTTTTCTCTAGAATAAGTCCAACTTTGTGGTCACAGTGCAGTTGGCATGGCTCTTTTGTGTTGTTAAGGATGTAGTTTTGGAAATAAAGGACTGGGCTATCCTTCATAAGACTACCAGGTAGCATGGGCCTCTGAGAGAAGGTGTGGTGGTTCCCTCCTCGACGCTGCATGTCCTAGAGTGACCGACCCTCTGCAGACGACGTAGTAATCGAACATATTAACTGTAAGGAAATGGTGGGAAGGGAGGGCTGATGAGTATAGCTCAGAGAGATTTCCAGCTCTGCCATCCAGAGAGACAGTTGTCATACTTTAGATGAGGCCTGGGCAGTTGGTTCCGATAGCCAGGGCAACTGTCTGTCCAGACGCAAGAGTTAAAGTCAGGAATGTGCTGAACATTGAACTTGGGAACCTAAGTCTCTGACCTGAAGCTCAACCTCATGATGGATTTTTTCCTGAGGTGGGAAAATCTTCTCTTGATTTGGGTAGGTCTGTCACGTAAAACCCTACCCAGTGTTCACAGCAGTAGTTAGAAACAGGCCTTGCTCTTCACGAGGCTACAGAGCAGTGTTCTCTGCCTTCCTAATACTATGACCCTTTAATACAACTCCTCCTGTTGCAGTGACCCTGACCAAAAATTATTTTCATTGCCACTTTATAACTGTAATTTTTCTACTGTTATGAATCATAGTGTAAATGTTTTTTTTTGGAGATAGAAGTTTGCCAAAGGGGTTGCGACCCACAGTTTGAGAACAACTGTAAGAGACGGGGGGGGGCGGCATTTCTTGTTCTCTTGATGGCTAGTGTAAGAACACGTAAGGAACACATTGTTCCTCGTGTTGTGGATTCCGTTTTTCTCCATTCTGCGTCCCGCTGTCCACCAAGTTAATACCAAATAGCAGCTGTCCTTGCGGCAGTGCTGGGGAAATTCCATGTGACCCACAAATCATGACATCATCCTGAGGCAGATAATTTAAAATTACTCTTTTCTTTATGAAGTCATAGAAGGCACAGGCTGTAATTAAACATAGAGCATTAATGCCTTTGATATTTTCCTAAAAATATTTAACATTGTATGTGCATGATATGTGTGGAGCACACGCATGCTACTGTGTGGGCATGTGTGTTGATTCTCTCCTTCCACTGTGTTGGCTCTGGGATCAAATTCATGCCTTTTCCCGCTGCACCATCTAACTGACTGTCGTTTGGTTTCTCCTTTTAAATAAATTTTTAGTTAGCACACAACATGATGGTTTCATTAGGATAGTTCTATGGATGGATATTGTACTTTGCTCATATTCAGCCCCTCTCGTATCTATTTTGTCTTTTGAGACAGCCTCACAGTGTCGCTAACCTCAAAGTGAGGATCCTCCTGCATCAGCCTTTTGAGTACTGGGATTATTCATACATATATAATACCTGGTAGGTGTTTGGTTTTGGTACTACCTTCATGATATTTGCCAGAATTGCTAGCATTAAGAAAACCCATACAGACTAATAGATGTTAGTCCTAGTATTTTTTGAGACAGAAAGACTTTGATTTGTATCGTGAATGAACTGTTTGATTGTGCTGCCCACACTTGCAATGCTCTAACCCAGGGAAAGGAGGAGTTCCTGTTCTCAGAATTCATCAGCAGATCTGAGGCCGCACTTGTAGCTCAGCGGTAGAGCATTTGCCCAATATGTGCAAGGTCCTGGGTTCAGTTCCCATCACTGAAGGAAAAGAATGAGGACTGGGACAGATGCTGTATTAATGTCTCAGTGCTCCTTTGCTTGCTCTGAAATAAAAACAGCAATTAGAACTCATTAGCGGAGTCTGGTCTGAAAAGGCAACACGTTTGGTTTCTTGTCAGCAGTTTCTTCGTCTTATATCATGGAATGAGCGCTGGCTTCCCTTAGACTCTAAGGCCTCGTGCTTTATGGGTAATAGTCCAATTGACTCTGGCTTTGGATTACAGTCCATGGTGTCCTCTCCCTTGAACAGGTAAAGTCAATGAATCCTAAGTTCACTTTCTGTGGTAACCTTTTGGATCGCACTTCCTCTGCAGAGCACAGATAGTAAGTAACCCATGAACATTTAAGAGAGGGGCTACGGGGCTCGTGCAGGGGTAGAGGCCTGCCGTGTGGGCATGAGGGCCTGAGTTCAATTCCTAGATGCCCTGTCAAAATGCCAGGCATGATGGTGTGCCCATGCGATTCTGTCGCCATGGAAACAGGTGATCCCTTGGAGATCTTGGGCCGGCTCGTCTAGCCGATTTGGCAAACCCCACGCCATGTCTTGAGACCAAAGTGTATAATGATTGTGACACCTGAGGTTGGCCTCCACACACCTGTACACACACATGCATCTTCACACACACAGACTTAGCCTGTTGGCTTCCACATGCTTGTATACACACACACATCCACACATCCACAGACTTAACCAGCAGTTAGCCTGTTGGCCTCCACACACCTGTACACACATGCATCTTCACACATACAGACTTAGCCTGTTGGCCTCCACACGCCTGTATACAAATGCATCTGTGCACACACGGATGGTGTCAATGGTCTCTTGGCTGGTGGACTCAGAGGTTTGCCTGTAGCCATGACACCTGTTCCATCATATATGTTTCATGATCCCCAGGAACTCAAAAGCCAGATAAGCTCCTTTGTCTCCCCAGCAGTCTGTCACCCGTGGGTTCCAGAGAAGAATCCATTGGTGGGTTCACAGCTTAAAAACCAGCTCATTCACATATGGAGAATGGTCACAACAACTCTAAATGTGAAAGGAGGGTGTGTCTCGCCTGGAACTCCTGGTGGACAGGTTCTGCAGACAGTTGGGCAGCCACGGTCCTGAAGCTTTTCTGAAAAGCTGGGTTAGAGGTACCTTCCTGAAGTTCTAGGTGGGAATGATTGTCAACTGGAGAGATAATTCCTCGGTAATAGTTTTAGGAGGCTAAGGTTCAGTATCGAACACTTCCTGTAGTTTTGAAGTTGGAAGGGCCTGTGTTGTAGAAGGTCAGTAGGACTGTTCTGATGGTGGATTGACATGCTGAAGACCCATGGGAAGGAGTGAGTCTTGTTGAGAGAGCCTGTTCAAGAATAATAAGTTAAAAAAAGGTAAAGAAGGCATAGTATGAGTGAGGGTACCCAACACGGAGCATTCAACAAAAGGGGGATGAAGTCAGGCTCCAAGACTGCTGGGCCCATTTCTTCCAACACTGGTTTTTAATATATCCTATTGAATCTGATTCTAATTCATCCCCCTTTTGTTGAATGCCTCATATTGGGTATCGAATGCAATAGGAAATAGTAAAACCAGTGTTGGGAGAAATGGGCCCAGTGGTCTTGGAGCTGGATTGGAAGGGCATGGTGTGAGGTGGAGGTGGAGGTGGAGGTGAGTTAAGCAGATTTTAGTTCTACTGTGAGCCTTCAGCTTCCTGTGATGGTTTGCAAATGGAGAATGGAATCTAAAGATAAAACAAGGGACCTCATGGAACTTGAATAGAATTTATAGCATTTGTATGCACAGTGTAAAGAAGAGAGGATGCAAAGATGGTTAGGGTCTACTATATCAAGGATGGCTAGGGTTGACTATATCAAGGATGGTTAGGGTTGACTCTATCAAGGATGGTTAGGGTTGACTATCAAGGATGGGTAGGGTTGACTATATCAAGGATGGTTAGGGTGGACTCTATCAAGGATGGCTAGGGTTGACTATCAAGGATGGTTAGGGTCTACTATATCAAGGATGGCTACGGTTGACTATATCAAGGATGGTTAGGGTTGACTATCAAGGATGGGTAGGGTCTACTATATCAAGGATGGTTAGGGTTGACTATCAAGGATGGTTAGGGTTGACTCTATCAAGGATGGTTAGGGTTGACTATCAAGGATGGGTAGGGTTGACTATATCAAGGATGGGTAGGGTTGACTATATCAAGTTACTAATATTTCTGAAGTCTAGGAGTGTGGTAGATTATGTGGTTCTTTGACATTGAGACCTGGTTGGAAAATGAGTAATTTCTCCAGTGAGGAACCAAGAATCTCAGGGGTCATAGTCACACAAGATCTCATCTATTGATGGAAAGCAAAGCCTTTAGTGCTTACAGTATATGCAGAACTCTGGACTGTTAGCAGTGTAATAGACCATTAAAAGCAAGAAGAGGATGAGGAGGAAGAAGAGGAGGGAGGGATTGACAGGCAGGGGAGAAGAGTAATAAGAATTGTGGGGAAGTAAGCAAGCAGGAAAAATTAACAAACTACTTTTTTTGTAATTTTAAATGTCTGATTTTGTGTATAACTGAGAGCCTCAGATAAAGCCATGTGCCCCTGTGTGGTGCTTAAGGTCATTCCTCAGACAATTTGTCCCTAATTGCCAATTGCTGCTCTGATTTACCTGGATATTTAGCAAGGTGTGTTTCTGTGGGTTTGAAAGAGAATCTGGAGGCATCTTTTGCTCATTATGATAGCCATTTTCTTTTTTATTTTTATGTGATTTGCGGTTTTATTCATATGTTGTGTATCTTTTAAAAATTTTTATTGCTTTTTATTGAGCTCTGCATTTTTCTCTGCTCCCCTCCCTGCCTCTCCCCTCCCCTTCAACCCTCTCCCAAGGTCCTCATGCTCCCAATTTACTCAGGAGATCTTGTCTTTTTCTACTTCCCATGTAGATTAGATCTATGTATGTCTCTCTTAGTGTCCTCATTGTTGTCTAGGTTCTCTGGGATTGTGAATTGTGGGCTGGTTTTCTTTGCTTTATGTTTAAAAACCAGTTATGAGTGAGTACATGTGATAATTGTCTTTCTGTGTCTGGGTTACCTCACTCAAAATGATGTTTTCTAGCTCAATCCATTTGCCTGCAAAATTCAAGATGTTGTTATTTTTTTCTGCTGTGTAGTACTCCATTGTGTAAATGTACCACATTTTCCTTATCCATTTTTCGGTTGAGGGGAATTTAGGTTGTTTCCTGGTTCTGGCTATGATAAACAATCCTGCCACCAGCAATGCAGGAGTGTTCCCTTTACCCCACAACCTCTCCAGCATAAGTTATCATCAGTGTTTTTGATCTTGGCCATTCTTACAGGTTTAAGATGGAATCTCAGAGTTGTTTTGATTTGCATTTCTCTGATGACTAAGGATGTTGAACATTTCCTTACATGTCTTTCAGCCATTTTAGATTCCTCTGTTGAGAGTTCTCTGTTTAGGTCTGTATTCTACTTTTTTTTTATTGGATTATTTGTTCTTTTGATGACTGATTTCTTGAGTTCTTTGTATATTTTGGAGATCAGACCTCTGTCTAATGTGGGGTTAGTGAAGATCTTTTCCCATTCTGTAGGCTGCAGTTTTGTCTTGTTGACCGTGTCCTTTTCTTTACAGAAGCTTTTCAGTTTCAGGAGGTCCCATTTATTGTTTCTCTCAGTGTCTGTGCTGCTGGGGTTCTATTTAGGAAGTGGTCTCCTGTATGATAGCCATTTTCATGTAACCACTCAGAGAATTTGAGTCAAATTAGTTAAGAAGCTGAACAAAGTAATGCTCCCCAACACACACACACACACACACACACACACACACACACACACACACACGCAAGCATGCACACATGCATGCACACACACAAACTTGAACTCTTTAGAGAGAAGCCTAATTTATGCAGCAATGCAGTTTTGGGTCACCGCGTGGACACCCCCTTTATCTCACTTATATGCATTTGATTGAGGAGCATAAATTAGTTGTGAATAACCCAATGTGTTTAGTAACAAAGTGTGGGAGGCTGCCAAACCAAGCCTGTGGGACTACACAACTTGGCAAGCTAGGGACTACACAACTGGCTGGGTGATAACCCCATAAGCAAGGACCATGAGGAGTCGTCAGGACTGTTTCCACGGAGGCACCCACTCTGCCAGGACCCAGAGCAACGCAGGAAACAGTTTTCAGCTTCCAGGAGCTTTCAGCAAATTATCAGGGTGGTCCCAGCTCATTTCCTGTGCACAGGCACAGGGGCCTCCTGAGCCCCAAAGGGAGAACACTGCTGCTCTCTGAAAGTGGGACTCAGAGAGAGAATGCGCTCATTCTCCAGACTGCCGCATTTGCATGCAGAGTGCAAGCAGGCTCCAGAGAAACAGCTCTTGGAGCCATGGTAGAGCATCCCTCGCATGGGTGCAGGGTGTGTGTGTGTGATGTGTGTGCACAGTGTGTGTTTGTATGCGCATAATGTGTATGTATGCACATAGTGTATGTTGGTGTGCATGTACATGCAGTATGTGTGCATGTGTGTGTTCACAGTATGTATGTGCAGTGTGTATGCATATAGTGTGTGTGCTGTGAGAACATGGCATTTTGAACTTTTTATCCACTTGAAGTCCCCTGCTTAGATTCTGTGGGGTCATTCAGAAATTTAATCTGCAGTTTATGAATTTAGGGTGCACATAGTCTCGTTAGGGAGCTAAGAATCAATGTGGAAAACAAAGACCCACAGAATGGTTTATATTTGTAGATGAGTAGTTTATATGACGGGACAGAGAAGGGAATTCCTGTGTGGTCGTGTAGTCAGGGAAGCCTCCTGGAAGAGTAGAAATTAGGTTTGTGAATGAAATTCTTTCTCATTCTCTGTCTGTCTCTTTCTCTTTGTCTGTGTTTCTGTCTGTCTCCCTCCCTCTCTGTCTCTCTCCATGTCTCTTCATCTCTGTCTCTCCATGTCTCTCTGTCTCTGTCCCTTCCTGTCTCTTTCTCTTTGTCTCTCTCCATGTCTCTCTGTCTTTCTCCATCTCTCTGTCTCTCTCCATCTCTGTCTCTGTCTTTGTCTCTGTCTCTCTATGTCTCTTTCTTTCCATCTCTGTCTCTCTCCATGTCTTCGTCTCTGTCTCTCTGTCTTTCTCCATCTCTCTGTCTCTGTCTGTCTTTGTCTCTGTCTCTCTATGTCTCTTTCTCTTCATCTCTGTCTCTCTCCATGTCTTCCATCTCTGTCTCTTTCCATGTCTCTGTCTCTCTCTGACTCTGTCTCTCCATCTCTCTCTATCTCTGTCTCTCTCTGTCTCTCTGTGTCTCTGTCTCTCTTCATGTCTCTCTGTCTCTGTCACTCTCCATTTCTCTCCATTTCGCTCTGTCTCTGTCTCTATGGGTCTCTATCACTTTGTCTCTGTCTCTCTCCATCTTTCTCTGTCTCTGTCTATCTCTGTCTCTCCTTCTCCCAATTTCCTTGAGACAGCATCTCACTCTGTATCGCAGGCTGACTTTGAACTCACTCTGTAGTGCAGGCTGGACTCAAACTCACGACCATCCTCTTGCCTCAGCTTCCCAGGTGCTGGGATCACAGGCCTGTGTCGTCATGTCACCATGCCCATGACAGAAATGGCAGCTACTGAACATTGCAGCCCTTGTGTCTGGTACCTGGATTCAGACTTGGGTTGTGAGTGAGGAGCTCTGGAAGGCTGTGGACGCTCTCTGTCAACTGTGTTTCTGGGAAACAGTCCACCCCACCCTTTCCTTCTCTTTCCCAAATGACGTATTCTTGTGTGTACATGAGTGCATAGGTGCTCGTTTGATTGTGGACATGCAGAGACCTGAGCTAGAAATTGGGTGCCTTTCTCTAACTCCTCATTGTTTCCTTGAGACAAGATCTCTCCCCGACTGGAAGCTTACCACCAGTTCAGCTCGGTTAGTTACCCAGCCGGCTCTCTGGACCCTGCTCTCTCATTCCCCATGTCGGTTACATGCGTGTGCAGCCATGACCAGCTTCTTATGTGGGGGTGGGGTTTGAACTCAGATCTTCATGTGTGTACATCAAGGGCTCCTACTCACCGAGTCCCCTTCCCAGATCCCCAATATTCTTAAATTTTGCTTTTTTTTTCTAGTTTGATTCCCCTATAGACTTCTGTAATTGAGGAATTCGTGCTTCCAGGATGGCGCCGAAGAGCCCTTCTTCAAACAGTGGACGTCAGCTCCTCTGCTAGCAATTTTTCTAGCCAGCTGGCCATTGGATTTGCAGTGCAGATGTTAGAAAATGAATTCTGTAGCATCTACCGCACTGTCAGCTTCAGGATTTATGCCTCAGATAAACTTTCCTGTCCGAAGTGGGGCGACTTTCATCTTCTGTCTGGACACAGTCACAGAGAAAGGGGGGTGACAGCCATTAGGAGCACCGACTATCAGCTGAGCAGGCTTCTGCTCCAGGAGGTCACAGCCGCTTTCTGCCTGTGTTTGCTCAGGGATAAAAGGAAAGGAGCGCCAGGGCTCCTGTGCTTTCATCCGGCAGCCTCGCACAGCAGCCTGTGGTTTCTCTTCTCATGACATGAACGAGCCTGCTAGTGCAGGCAAAGCTGCTCCTAGCCCCCGGGCAGGACAGGTCAGTGACTTGGAGAACACACACTGCCCCTGCCTGGGTGTCCCCCTATTGCAAAGCCATTTTCTGTGAAAACGTTACACCTACTGCTGTTGGCGTAATGTGTGTGTGTATGTGTGTGTGTGTGCATGAGTGTGTGTGTGCATGCATGTGTGTGTGTGTGCGTGTGTGAGTGTGTGTGTGATATGCATGCCACAGCACCTGTGCGGAAGTCAGAGGACAGTTTTCAAGAGATCTCTCCTTCCACTCCACGGTCTGAGAGTTCAAACTCAGGTTGTCAGGCATGGCAAAAGCCCATTACCCACCGAGCCATCTCCCTGGCACAGTTGGTCTAACTTTTAACAATAAACTTGTGATGATATGTAAGTAGGTAATCTATAAATAGAAACATTTTCCTCTGTATTTCCCATTTTAGTCTGTTGTATTTTTACCATTCTTTGGAGATAGGGTCTCATGTAGCTCAGGTTAGCTTTAAACTCACTGTGTAGCTGAGGCTGGCCTCGAACTCCTGACCCTCCTGCCTTTGTCTCCCATGTGCCAGAATTACAGGAGTGTAATATCAGGCCTAGCCATATTTTTTTTTTGAAAAGCTCATTATACCCACCTTAAAACAGCAAGGCACTCATCAACAACAACAGTAACAACAACCAAGAGTGTTTCTCTTGCGGAATCAAGGCGGTTGTTATTGTCTCGTAGAACAGTTCAGTTTGCAGTGTGTTCTCCTGGAGGCGCTGCCATCCAGCACATGCCCCGACTTTTCGTCTTGGTTTATCTGCGACTGCTGTCTCTTACACCTCATGCAAAAATGACAAAAACCCCCATAGGTTTTCCCTTTAAAATGTACATTGTACATTTCTGCCCAGAGTTTCTGAAGTGATTGACACCTCCCTTGCGTGATCCTCCCAATGGTCCTCTCTCTGCAGTCAGTGGAACAAGCCTGTGGAAGTTGGGGTTCACCAGCAGCATCTCCTTCTCACTCTGAGTGACATCTGGAGTCCCCAGGGGCCCCATGGCCCTGCCTAAGCTGGCTGGACCTCTGTGTGGCTGCCTCTCCGTCATGGCCCCACCAGCCTTGTCTGTGCTTCTGTTACTGGCTTTCCCTGGAAGATGAGACACAGTACAATAGAATGTTAGTGCTGAGAATCAAATTTCTTTTCCTTCTTAAAATTCAGGGAGGGCCAGGGAGATGACTCAGTGGAGGAACAGTGTGAGGCACAAAGGTAGACACCTGAGTTCATATCCTCAGGACCCAGGTAAAATGTCAGACAGGGGTGACAGCTGCTTGCAATTCCAGCGCTTGGGAGGTAGAGGCTGGAAATCCCCGGGGAAGCTGGCTAGCTAGGCTATCTGGATGGGCAAACTCAGGGCTCAGCAGAGACTTTGCCCCAATAAATAAAGTAGCGAGCAATTTGTGAAAGACACTAGTGTCAACGTCAGGCCTCTACGTAAACACGCACAAATGTGCATGTTTACCACACTGCATGTGTGTCCACCCGCATGTAAATAGGCACACACGATGAATCCCAGCCAACCACACCCATAAATCTTACTTTTAAACTTACAAGTGTGTCAAGTGTAACTGGAGAAGTAGATGTGTGAAATGTGTTTGTGCATTAAGAGTGCCCCTCTCCTGTAGCAGAGGACATGGCCAGCCTGCAGGCCCCTCTGCCTCCGTGTTTGTGGATTCCAGTTGGGGACACTTGGGACTGTACACGTGGCCTTTGTGATAGGCGTCTCTCACTTAAATCAGCAGTGCTTAACCCGTGGGTTGTGATCCCTTTGAAAAACCTCCATCTCCAAAAATTTATATTACAATTAATAACCATAACAAAATTACAGCTTTGAAGCAGCAACTAAAATAATTTTATGGTTGGGGTCACCACAACGTGAGGAACTGTATTAAACACTCACAATGCTAGGAAGGTTGAGAACCACTGACTTAAATACAGTTCCCAGGCTCATTCACGCTGTAGTATGAACCAGTACACCATCTTCTACAGCAGATAAGTTCTCGGTGTGCGGACAGAACACACTTTGTCCTCCTGTCCATGATGGGCGTTCGCCTTCTCTTGGCTCGGATGAGGATATAGGAGTGAATGTGTTTCATTTAGGCTGCTGCTTGGAGAAGTAGCTCATTCTTACAAATTCCTTTTTGGGGGTGAGTACAGATTGAATGCTGGTGAGCCAATTGCTACCCTCACACCGCACCCCAGCCCTCACCACCACACCGCACCCCAGCCCTCACTACCACTCCACACCCCAGCCCTCACCACCACTCCACACCCCAGCCCTCACC
>PVIU01020245.1:0-34417 GCA_004026605.1 Ondatra zibethicus
AACCAGACTCTCTGAATGTGGCAGCGAAAGTTGGCGGATGGAGAACCCAACAACAATGAGACCAGGACCTATCTCTTCTGCATGTATTATCGTTTTGGGAACCGAGTCTTTTTGAATGCACTCCTTCCTAGGCCGGGAGGGAGGGGGGTGGGCCTTGGACTTCCAACAGGGCAGGGCACCACGCCCTCTTTCAAGGAAGAAGGGGGAGGAGGAAGGGTGGGGAGGTAGTGGGAGGGGACCGGGAGAAGGGGAAGAAAGGTAAAAATTTTATTTCTTTAATTATGTTTTTGAATGGGAAAAATAAAACCAAACAATGTATGAAAAAAAAACCAAAAAACCCCAACATTTTGCTTTAGAACTTCTCTTAAGCATTGTTGTCTCATTTGCTGTATTCAAATCTGCTCTTTCTATTTCCTGAAAAGTACTAGTAATTCTATTCATTCATAGTTTTTAATCTTGTTTCTTAAAATTTTAAATTTGCTGATTTCAAAGCTATTTATTTTAGGATTTACTTTGGAATCAAAGAAGTAGGGGATGTGTAATGACTCAGTCAATAAAGTACTTGCTGAGAAAGCATGAGGACCTCAGACAGATCCCCAGAACTCAGGTAACAAACCAGATGTGGTGTCATGGTATTTTATCCCATTGCTTGAAAGACAAGACTGAATCTCTGGGGTGTACCAGCAACTAGCCAGCCTAGGCTAGTCAGCAAACTCATGTCCCACTGAAGAGTACCTATATCAGTTAGGGTTCTCTCTAGCAACAGAACTTATAGAATGAATTACTTTCTATATGCAGAAAAGAGATTTATTGGAATGAATTATAGACTGCAGTCTAGCTATGTGACTGGCTGTGGGTGGAAAGTCTAAGTATCCAGTAGTTGTTCAGTTCATGAGGCTGGATGTCTCAGTTGGCCTTCAGTATATGCTGGAAAACCAAAGATTTAGGCTCTAATGCAGTGAAGGAATGGACTTGCTAGTAAGAGGGAGGATAAGCAGGCAAAGAGCAAAAGCTTTCTTCTTCCATGCCCTTATACTGACTTTCAGCAGAAGGTATGGCCCAGATTAAAGGGGGTTCTTCCCAGCTCAAGATCCAGATTAGAAGTGAATTTTCCAACTTCAAACTCAGGAAAAAGTCTTTAGTGGTATGCCCTCCATTTTCAAATTTCAGTTAGTTCAAGAAGTAGTCAAGTTGGCAAATAAGAATAGACATCATAGCACCTATCTCAAAAAACAAGCGTAATGGCTCCCAAGGTATATAATCCAAGCTGACCAAGGGACATCACATACCATTGAACACATGTGAATGTACACACACTTGCAGGCATACATAAACATACATGAAATTCATTTTACTTTCTTGTTTATTTTGGTTATTATGTAAAATGTGCATTACTGCTGTTGTGTGTATAGCTTGACATTAATGAAACCAATAGTTTATGGCCTTTGCCTGTTCTCGTATTATGGTTCCTAAATGTTCATTAACTAGGAGATATTTTCTTTATGATCACTAATTTAAAATATGAAATTCAGATGCTTCTGTAATATGTGTAAGCTATTAACCAATATCTAATATCTGTCCTTTCAAAAAGTCCCTGACATTTTTCACATTCACAGTGCCATCATCTACTTGAAGATGTATCCCAGTATCTTTTCACAAGATAACTATGATGAACAGTGAGTCATGTCTGATAGACAGTATTTCTTACAGACATTTTACATGGCAGAATAAGTTAATAATAAACGCGTGTGTTGCAGAGGGTTTATGTTGTCACTATTTGTTGAGATCATCATCTAGTTGCCATATAGCAGCCAATCATGACAGAAGCCACTTTTCTCTTATTCTCTCTCTTCATCTTCCATCTTCTCTGTCTCCTATCTTCTTTTTTCATTCTCTCTTTCCCTTCTTTCTTATTTTTGAGATATCTCACTATATGTCTATAACACATTCATGAATCTTCATTATAGTTCATAAAGAGAAAATATTACAAAATCAAAATCCCTTATTATAGCATACCTACACCTAGTCATTTTCCATTTTTGCTCACTGACAAAAACCATGAATAAAATGCCTTACAACCCTCACTGGATCTTCATTCCTTAGTAGCTAAAAGAATTGCTTCTGAGCTTAACAGTCTCTGACCCCTAAATTGTGTTCTATTCAACCCCTCCTTTGCTGTGGGATAATGCTCTTGTACACTGTAAAGATTTGTCACTTGCATTTGTATAATAAGATGCAGATTGGCCAGTCGCCAGGAAGGAAGTATAGGTGGAGTGACCAGACTAGGAGAATTCTGGGAAGAGAAAAGACAAGAGAAGCAGTCACCAGTCAGATACAGAGGAAGCAGGATGAGAATGCCTCACTGAGAAAAGGTCCCAAGCCACATGGCTAAACATAGACAAAAATTATGAGTTAATTTAAGTTATAAGGCCTAGTTAATAATAAGCCTGTGCTAAGAGACCAAACAGTTTGTAATTAATATAAACCTCTGTGTGTTTCTTTGGGACTGATGGCTTCTGTCTACACTCCTTAATAGCGTAGTTTATTGGCTAGTGTGGTCCCACAGACCTCCAACATTACATGCCAATGTTATCAGCTACTCTCCAGAAACTGACAATATGATCTATTGCTGAAGATATCACAGACTTGAGTTACAGAACATGGAGAAATTAAGCTGTTACTCACCTGGAAGCTTCATCCATATTGTAATGACATTTTAAATGTATTTTAATAAATAAAAACTGCCTGATGATCTGAAAGTAAAACAGTTCCACTAGTCATCTTTACAGACCAGATTATGGTGACACACACCTTTAATTCCAGTAGCCACCCTAGTTGCCATAGAAATCAGTTGGTGCATGCCTTTAATCCCAGTGGTGCATACCTTTGATTCCAGCTCTAGAAAGGAATATAAGATGGGATGCGACAGCTCTCAGATGCAGTCTTCTTCTGAGATTCCTGAAGGCAGAAACACCATTTCATACTGAGGTTGAGCCAGTGGCTGGCTGTTTTGCTTTTTGAATCTTCAGGTTGAACCCCAATTTCTGACCCTAAGTTTTTATTAATCATACTTCACATACTTGTTAGTTTTCATAGCTCTAGAAAGGGCTCCCAGATGAGAATCCTTACAACTACAATAACAACTTGCCTGGCATGATGTGTCTGCTGGAGCAATACTTGCACATACAATGAGAGTAACCAAACACTTAATTACTGGATTTAAGGCATGATCACCAGGATTAAACTCATACCTGGTATCACTATCAGGGCCAAAAACTTGTGACTAGATGTTTTTAGGCTCTAGAGGAGAACATACTACTACTATTCCAATACTGATTAAACTGATTCCTAATGACTTATCATCATACTCATAGATTAATATACCTCCCCATTCTTATCAGAGAAGCTTCTATTTGGAGTAGATGGTAATTAACACAGAGAGTCATAGTTGACTACAGAATGTCCATCTCTAAATGGAACATCTGCACTATATGCCCAGTTCTCAAGTATCAGGAATCATTGAGGAAGAGGAATCAGAAAGAGTAAAATAGCTAGAAGCAGTGAATGACTGCAGTGGAGTAGTGTCTCCCAGACACAGCAGGAAAACTTCATTTATGAACTCACAGTGGTTGTGACTGATGCAGAAACTTAAGATACAGACCAAATCTCAGTGTGAAGAGGGAAGGTAGGCACAAAGTTTCATGCTTAACCAAGGAGCTATTGGGAATTGATAGCTGTAGGGTAAGGGAGAGTTGGCTAGTCTTTAAGAGTATAGTTCCTGATAAGTTGACTATGTTTCAGGGAAAGGCCACACATCCAAAAGTACATTAGTAGCACAAATTGGACTTGATGGGTTTAAAACAAACAGACAAACAAACAAAAAAAAACTAGAGAAACAATGTTGAGTGGGTTGGGAATGGGGTTGAACGTAAGAGGGGGTGGGTGAGGAGTATGATCAAAATGTACTGACTTCTCAAAGAATGCACTGAATTCAAAATGCATTGAATTCAAAACGGAATTCTCAAAGAACTAATTTTTGAAAATGTAGCACTTCCCCTGAATCTCAAAGTCATGTGACATTCTGCTTTCTTTGGCCAGCTGACCACCTATTACTTCCCACCATGCTCATTCTTGACTTTTCTAGTCTACCCATTCTCATTTTCCTATTTATTGGCCTCCTAATGGCTTCTACCATCTTTTAGTTATTTAGTCCACTTTTATTGCTTCAACAACATACCTGAATCAGAGTTCTGCATAAATATTTTTATATAAAACTTCCCCCTTTTTATTGAAAAGAGATTTTTTTCACATAGTATATCCTGATTATAGCTTTCCCTCTGTCTGCTACTCCCAGTTCCTTCCCATATCCTGTCCCATGCAGATCTACTGTCTTTCTTTCTCTCATTAGAAAAAGACCTGGATATATAAAATCAAAATATGATAATATAAAACAAAAACTATCGCATGGGAGTTGAACAAGACAAATAAACAGAAGCAAAAGAGCGCAGGGGAAGGCAGAAGAATAAGAACCACTCATTCACACACTAAGGAAACTATTTATACTTAAATACCCGACACAAAACTCAACTCCATATGGAACAAAGACCTCAACATAAAACAAAATACACTGAATTTAGTAGAAGAGAAAGTGGGAAATAGCCTTGAATGCACAGGAGAAGATTTTCTGAACAGAACACCATTAGCACAGGCCCTAAGATCAACAAGTAATAAATGAGACCTCATAAAATTAAAAAGTTTCTGCATGGCGCAGTACACCATCATTCAGACAAAGTGGCAGCCTTCAAAATGGAAACTATTTTTACCAACTACATGTCTGAGGACCAATACCAAAAATACATAAAGAACCCAAGAAACAAGATATCAAGAATAGAAATAATCTAATTAAAATTTGGGACACAGATCTAAACAGAGATTTCTCAATTGAGGAAACACAAATAGTTGAGAAAGACATTAAGAAATGTTAAATATCCTTAGCCATTAGGGAATGTAAATCAAAACTACTCTGAGAATTATCTTACTTCTGTCAAAATAGTTAAAATCAATAATGTTGCTTGAGGTTTCTATCCTGCCCAGTTTCTGCAATCATTAAGTCCCAAAGAAATCACACAGGGGTGTACACTAGTTATAAACTGATTGTCCCATTCTCTCAGGCTTCTTATTAACTCTTATAACTTAGATTAGCCCACTATTCTTATCTGTGTTAGCCATGTGGCTTGGTACCTTTTTCAGTGAGGCAGTCACATCTTGCTTGTTCTGTGGCTAGATCAGGACTGCAAAAGAATGGAATTCCTTCTTCCTAGAATTCTCCTGTTCTCATTGACCTGCCTCTATTTCCTGTCTGGTTGTCCCGCCTATACTTCCTGCCTGGCTATTGGCCAATCAGGGTTTATTTAAAATATAATTGACAGAATACAGACTGTCTCATACCACAATAACACAAATGATAGCTCAAGATGAACAGGATGTGGAGTAAGGAGAACACTTATCCATTGCTTGTGGGAGTTCAAACTTTTACAGCCACTGTGGAAATCAGAGTGCAACATTTCTTCAGTTAGCTGGGAATGAATCTTCCTCAAGATCCAATTATTCTACTCTAGGGTGCCTTTATAAGTGGCATTTTATTCTACTACAAAGACATGTGCTCAGTCATGTTTGTTGTTGCTCTATTCATGATGGCCAAAGATTGAAATGATATCCCTCAACAGAATGGAAAAAGAAAATGTGGTACATTTTTTCAAAGGAGTATTTCTCAGCCATTGAAAAGAATAAAATCTTGAAATTCACATGCAATGGATGAAACTAGAACAAAATCATCCTGAGTGAGAATCCAGAAAGAGAAATACAGAGTACAGGTTTAAATCTTTGAAGAAAGAAATTGAAGAATACACCAGAGAGTGGGAAGATCTCCTATGCTCTTGGGTAGGTAGAATTAACATAGTAAAAATGGCAATCTTACCAAAAGCAATCTACAGATTCAATGTAATGCCCATCAAAATCCCAGCAAAATTCTTCATAGACCTCGAAAAAACAATACTCAATTTCATATGGAAAATAAAAAAAAAACCAGGATAGCCAAAACAATCCCGTACAATAAAAGAACTTCTGGAGGCATCACAATAGCTGACTCCAAACTCTACTACAGAGCTAAAGTACTGAAAACAGCCTGGTATTGGCATAAGAACAGATAGGAGGACCATTGGAACCGATTCAAAGACCTGGATATTAATCCACACACCATCGAACACATGATTTTTGACACAGAAGAAAAACAATCAAATCGACAAAAGAAAGCATATTTAACAAATGGTGCTGGCATAACTGGATATCAACATGTAGAAGAATGAAAATAGATCCATATCTATCACCATGCAAAAAACTCAAGTCCAAATGGATCAAAGATCTCAACATAAAGCCAGCCACACTGAACATTATAGAAGACAAAGTGAGAAGTGCACTTGAATGCATTGGCACAGGAGACCACTTCCTAAATATAATACCAGCAGCACAGACACTGAGATAAACAATTAATAAATGGGACCTCCTTAAACTGAAAAGCTTCGTAAAGAAAGGGACATGGTCAATAAGACAAAATGACAGCCTACAGAATGAGAAAAGATCTTCACTAACCCCACATCAGACAGAGATCTGCTCTCCAAAATATACAAAGAACTCAAGAAATTGGTCATCAAAAGAACAAATAATCAAATAAAAAATGTAGTACAGACATAAACAGAGACCTCTCAACAGAGGAATCTAAAATGGCTGAAAGACACTTAAGGAAATGTTCAACATCCTTAGTCATCAGAGAAATGCAAATCAAAACAACTCTGAGATTCCATCTTATACCTGTAAAAATGGCCAAGATCAAAAACACTGATGACAACTTATACTGGAGAGGTTGTGGGGTAAAAAGAACACTTCTGCATTGCTGGTGGGAATGCAAGCTGGTATAACCCCTTTATATGTCAGTGTGGCGATTTTTCAGAAAATTAGGAAACAACCTTCCTCAAGACCCAGTAATATCACTTTTGGGTATATATCCAAAGGATGCTCAATCGTGCCATCAGGACATGTGCTCAACTATGTTCATAGCAGCATTGTTTGTCATAATCAGAATTTGGAAACAACCTAAATGCTCCTCGACTGAAGAATGGATAAAGAAAATGTGGTACATTTACACAATCAAGTACTACGCAGCAGAAAAAAAAATGACATCTTGAATTTTATAAGAAAATGGTTGGAGCTAGAAAACATCATTTTGAATGAGGTAACCCAGAGACAGAAAGACAAGTATCACATGTACTCACTCGTAAGTGGTTTTTAAACATAAAGCAAAGAAAACCAGCCCACAAATCACAATCCCAGAGAATTTAGACAACAATGGAGACACTAAGAGAGACACACATAGATCTAATCTACATGGGAAGTATAAAAAGACAAGATCTCTTGAGAAAATTGGGAGCATGGGACCTTGGGGAAGTGTTGAAGGGGAGGGGAGAGGCAGGGAGGGGAGCAGAGAAAAATGTAGAGCTCAATAAAAATCAGTAAAAAGGAAATATGGAATGTATTTCTTATGTGGATGTTAGCTTTTAAGTTGTCAAAATCCAAACTATAATCCATATTACCACAGAGGTTAGATATAGAGTATAGAATTAGGGGAGACATCTCAATTGAATTGTGAAATAAAATAGTAGTTGTGGTAGTTGTGGATGGGTGGGTGGCTGGAGCATAGAATGTCAGTATCAAGTGGGTAGAGGAATCAAGGGAGGTAATGTGGGAAGAGACAGTTAAAATTAAGGGTAGTGTGGAAACCCAATACAGTAGAATTTCCTCAAATATATACATATGTGAAGGCAATATAGATGAAATTGCAAGTACTTGAGGAGACAGAGCCACAACTAGAAATCTCTTATCACCAAATGAAGCTGTTACTACCAGGATTGGGTTACATATAACTAAGTTGTTGGCCAAAAGGGTACCATGGGAATTCCCAAACAACCCAAACTGTTGTTAATATTATAGACTGCTCGCCACAAACTGACAGTAAGGTTCAAATGCTGATGACAACACCTATACAACCCAGTAAACATGGAGAAGTTGAACTGGCGCCTACATAAAGCCTTCACCCCTATGTTCCAGTATCTTTATTGGGGAAGGGTACTTTGCCTGCTACTAAAAGAGAAACATAAGCATCAATCCAGCCGCATATTCTGTGATCTACAATGTTGTCTTGCCGACCAAATATCTCATTTGACTTAAGGTCTGATACCCATGCCTGACACTGCTTGGGTGAACAGAGACTAGATGGCTCAGGGAGCTATGGTAAAACCAAACACTACTGTTCTTAAACAAAAAAAGAACAAAACAGTAAATGCAGCAATAAAATTATTCCTAATGATACTGTGCTATATTCATAGATCAGTGCCTTGTTCAGCAATCAGCAGAGAAACTTCCTCCTGCAGCAGATGGCAAGAAGTACAGAGAACCACAGTCAGACAGATGCAGAAAATATTTAATCCTAAATGTGATGTCTCAATCAAATCCTTTACCTCAGGTGTCATGGAAGCTCTCGGGAAGAGAAGGCAGAGAGAGTATAAGAGTCATAGGGGATAGAGGACACCAGGAAAATAAGGCCCTCTAAATCAATAATGATCAAAGCTCATATGGACTCATAGACATTGAAGCAGCAAGCACAGGGCCTGTACCAGATCCTCTGTATATATAATATGGATTCCAGTATGAAGAACTTTAAAACACTCCCTTTTTCAAAAAAGAAATTGATGCATGAGGTACTAGATTTTCATTATGTATACTATTTCTTTCCTGCGTCCTAAAATTTCTCCCATGTTCTGCCAAAGTCCCCCTCAAATTAGCAGCTTCCTTAATTATATATAACCTTCTGAGTGCATTTACTGTTGCTCATGTATATGAGTCTTTAGAGCTGAGTGCTTAGGATTGGATGTTCTATGAAGGGGCTTGTTTCTGAAAACAAGGATTCTCCCTCTCCCAGAAGCCATTACTTGTTTCATTTAGGGATTCACATGAGATTTTCCTCATCTGCTTGTCAACTGTCATGTCAACTGGTGTTGTCCTTGTACAGGTTTTCTTTAGGTAGCCATGTCACATACAAAAGACACTAGCTCAACAGAATTTCTATCCCCCTGGCTATTACATCTTTCTGACCTCTTCCAGAGTGTTCCCTGAGCCTCAAGTGTATGGTTGTATTATTTATGTATTAAATGTGTATGGACACCTCATAGACACGTATTCTGTACATTTTGGGAAGTTGTAATTTCCCACTAGCTACAAAAGAAGCTACCTTCACTGGGATGGGGGTTTAAGAGGCACATTTATCTGAACGTTTAGTATGCAACTGGGGAACGCTTTAGTTTAGGAAAGGGTAGTACTAGGTTCTCCTCCAGTGTTCATGACCCCACAGCTACAGGTAGTTGCCTAGTTTTCCACTACCAGATATGAGTTTCCTCATCTTGAGAGGACCTTAAGTCTAACACTGAGGAATATGGAAGAAGGAGGGATAAAGAACAGTAAAGATGATTATAAAACCATGGGCAAACATTATTTTATGTTTACTTAATATAAATATATATCTTATGTAAATGTGCTACTTGGTAGATACTGTTCTCATTAAGAGCCTACCTAAGAAAAGGCCCAGGGCCAGGGATGAAAAGGCTCCCTTCAAGTTGTTAGACAAGGGGAGCTAAGACTCCCCAAACAGTATAGTCTCTAGTCATTGCTTTTGATTGCCTCCTATAACTTGAATATAAGGTCCTAATGGTGAGCCTATTAAACATTTAATATAGCATTTGAAGAATTCAAGCAGTAACTGAAATAGAAACCTTCTCACTGAGAAATAAATTGTACAATATCTGACAGTGCTCTGCAAGCTGCCAAAGGGGAAAAGCAGTCAAAGATCCCATTCAGCTGTAAAGCCCATGAACCATAGCAATAAGCAGCACAACAAGACAGGGCCAAGGGTGCAATAGTGGCACTTATATATTGGGATAACCAATTGGACTTAAGAAAATTTTTATTTAGCTCACAATTTGGAAGTCCAAAAATACAACATGACTGTCTGCTTACCTTCAGGTAAGGGACCCTTGGTGAATGGCATTAGAGTTAGAAGTCAAATTTCAGCATGAGTTTAATGGGAAAAAAATCACATGAACATAATTTTCTGAAGGAGTGAGCCAACCTTTTATGTGTTGTCCCTTCCATCTTTGTTTTTGTTAAGATAATTCAATTTTTTTTCCTTCAAGTCTGGTTTCACTAGGCACTGTTCCCTCAATAACAACATTTCACTTGACAAGGATGCTATACTTATCCCTAAACTCCAACTTTTCACAAAGAAGGTAAACAGCAGTATGCACAGAGCATGTACTTTAGACTCAGATGCCCTTATATTCATTATGTTTCTCATTGCTGTAAAAAAAATTTCTAACAGGAAGCAGTTTCAGGGAATGAGGTTTTATTTTGGCTTACCATCTGAGAATAAGGTCTGAAGAAGGTACAAAAACAAGAAGGTTCTGAGAGTGGGGGCACAGGGCTACCTATTCACATCTGGGTGGATCATGGGGCAGAGAAAGAGATGGAATGGAAGTGTACTGGGATATTACCTTCAAGGCCTATGCCCTAGTGACCAAGTTCATCAAGCTAGGCCCCAAAATTCTATAACCTCTAAAAACTATGCCACCATCTAAAGACTCTGTTCTAACACAATAGCCTGTGGGCGACATTTAAATGTAAAACCTTAAGAACACCTGAGAAGCTGTTTTAGCTTGAACATTTGTCTGATATGTACCTATTGGGAAGACACTTAAAAGGTATATGCAGCTAAAATTGGGGAAATTCAGTTTACCTCACAGAACTATGATGAAGATTATGCATCTAACACACTTCCTGAAATGTGGCAGTAATAGTGTATACTGAGATTTCATAATGTGTTTCTCTCTTTCTTATAGTGGTATTTCATTTGTATTTTAATGAATAAAGTTTGCCAGAGGATTAGAAGAGTAAAACAGCCACTCTGGCCAGTCTTACAGAACAGACAGTAACCAAAACAACATACACCTTTAATCCCAGTAGCCACAATGACACACACCTCTAATCCCAGGAGCCACACTAGCTTCCACAGGCACCAGGAGCACACCAGGTTCCACAGGCGCCAGGAGCACACCAGCTTCCACAGGCGCCAGGAGCACACCAGCTTCCACAGGCGCCAGGAGCAAACCAGCTTCCACAGGCACCAGGAGCAAACCAGCTTCCACAGGCACCAGGAGCAAACTAGCTTCCACAGGCGCCAGGAGCACACTAGCTTCCACAGGAACCGGGTGGTAGTGCTTCATGCCCTTAATCCCAGAACTAGAGAAGATTCCAAAATGGGAGAAGACAGCTCAGGTTCACTCTCATTCTGAGGATTCCTGGAGGCAGGATCACCATTGTTGGACTGAGGTTGAGGAAAGAGCCAGTGGCTGACTGCCTTGTTTTTCTGGTCTTCAGGTTGAACCCCAATATCTGTCTCTGGCTTTACTTTTTGGAACTTCATTTCCTTATGCAGCATATTTACAAACTCATAATATATTTCTCTCCCACTCTAGCTTTATATCCTACTAGTTATCAGGTCCTGTTGACTTTATTTCTTTGTTGATCTTTGAATCCATACTTGTCTTTCTCTGAATCTGCCCTCATTTACACTGGATTACTGCCAAACTTTCAATTTTTTTTATTCTCCTTTACCAACTCTTATCATTTCCTTCAAATCCAATACTGCCAAATATTACTGTTCTAACATTTTACCCAAAATAACATCTGCGGGAACAACTGTACGTTATAATAACAAAACCCTTCACTTAGTCACCTCCCTCTCCAGTGGAACCTTTAGCTGCTTTTTCAGTTCCCTTTCCTTCTACTGTTCCTTCTGAACTGTGTTGTAGATGCTTGGATAGTTAACTAAACATGCTGTGGGGGCTCAGAACAGCTCCCTGTCTTGACTGTGCCACTGCCCTTAACAAACTTCAGCTACACTCAACTGCTTCTTCCTCAGGGATTAGTGAACATGTTGATTGTACTGATGTTACAGAGTTTGGTGTTTTCTTTCATTTCTTATATTGTTGCTAGCATGTCGGTTTCTTTTCGCAGCATGGATTAAGCCCATTGGAAGCAAGGATGACAAGTCAATAAAGTAAGTGAAGTAAAAATACAAATATAAAACCAGGATTAAGAAGAACAAATTATTGTTGTGGATTATTTGTTTACACTGCGAAGATGTGTCTCTGCCTAAGGCACCTTCTGACTGATTTAATAAAGAGCTCAATGGCCAATAGGTAGGCAGGCTAGAATAGGCAGGACTTAGTAGAGAGAGAACTCTGGGAAGAAAAGAAGGGCAGAAAAAGTCACCAGCCAAATACAGAAATGAAACAGGAGGTGCAAGATGGAAAAGAGGTAATGCCATATGGTAGAAGACAGATTAATAGAAACAGGTTAATTAAGTTAAGAGCTAGTTAGACAAAACCCTACACTAAAGCCAAACTTTCATAATTAATAATACGTCTCTGGGTCATTATTTGTGGGCTGGAAGTCCCAATGAGAAAGCTTACTACAAATTACTGTTCAAGTAATTGTGAACCATCTAAATCCTTTAGTAAATACAATTCAATTATTTATTTTTTTACTGCATGAATATAATTTGAATAATTTCCCTAAGTCCTACACTGTGTTATTTCATTGTAATACTGTATTTAACAAAGGCAGGACATATACATTAGAATTTCCAAAAGAAAGAAATTTGTTATTCTTATCCCCAAACAAAAGTCCCTTCAGTTGTAGTACCTGACACAAATTTATTTGAAATTCTTTGCAGAATTACATGAAATAATGAGCAAAGGCCTTAACAATTCTCTCCTGAGGGTAAAGGAACGGATCACTTTCAATATTTTGAGACAATCTTTATCCTTATATAATGTACAGTAGTCTTGGTAACCTCCTTTTTCATTGGTATCATCAAATTGAGCCAAATCCATTAACACCATATGCTTAGTACATTATGTAAATGGATCCTGTACATCTACTTGATATTTATATGTGATTGCTCTTAGTTATCAGACTTTATTACTGTCATTTACCAATTTATCCTTTAATTTATGAGTGGAAATCCTATTTAATCATTCAAATTAGCAAACTAAAATAAGTCTACATCCATGTCTCAAAAGCATCTTGCTCTTCTTTTAATCCCCAAGCATCATCATATACATCTACATGTGTCATTTAGGAAGTTCTCTCTGACATTAAATGTTCCTCTTTCAGAAGAGGAAAAAACATCTGGAGTGTTCTGTAGATTACATAGTTCCCTTTCTTACTGGTTTTGTGCATTTTTCTCTCCTGATGTGGAATTGTAATGGGTTGCAAGTATCTATTTCATTTCTAACAGGAACAAAGCAAAAAAAAAAATACACCAGTACAGCCACTGAAATCAGCCCTTATATAAGCAACTGAGGGTTATTTTCATGGTAGAATGCTTTGAGTTGGGAACACAGTGCTCCTGTGATCTATTGACAAAAGAACAAAGAACATGCCTCCAAGCTGATGACCTGAGTGTGATCTGGCTCCTGTGAGTATTAAGATGGCATAAGGAGATAACTGACTTCCTCCAGTTGTCCTCTGATCTCAGTACACCATATTGACACATATATACAAAGAATAAATAAATAAATGTGAATTTACCCGCCCTTTAGAGAGTATAAGTAGTTAGATTTTGCTTTTATGAGTTGACTGCTTTTATTTTATAACATTCTAATAATAAAAATTGTATGTAAAAAGTCTATTCAATGGAAGATTTTTAACTTGAGTCTTTGAATATGAGATGTATTTAAAACTCAACTGTCAATGTCTCTGCTACTGGCTACTTCTGTACATACAGCCAGGAAGGCAGGGAATGCTCAATATATAAACCACAGGCATATTTCCACTCATAATTTCCTTTTTCATCATTCGACTCTATGCCATTTAGAATTTGAAACCATGTGGTGCTCACTGATTCTGATAACTCACTTTAACATATCACTACAGTTGTTCATGCATCTCTGAAGCCAGCGTCTTCACTAAAACATCCTTTACTGCTCTATGTTATTCAATAAAACAGACTTCTTTTTTGCTCATGGTCCTTCTCCACTAGGGAAAAATCTACGCATAGTGTATAGGTACACAAAATAGGTATATAAGTCAAACATTTACTCATAAAAAGTCTCAAAAATATGTTTTAAAAACTCTTTGGTATTCTTATAAATTTATGACTGTGCACAAATCTGCACAGTGAATAGATACATATATTTTAAAACAAAGAATTAGGAGCTGAAGAGATCGTTCTGTAGTTAAGAAAAATTGCTGTTCTTGAAGAGGACCTGAGTTCAAGTTCCTGTACTCACATGTTGACTCACAGCTACCAGTAGGACCAGTATCTAAGGCTCTTCTTTTGGCCTACATGGGAGCTGCATGCAAGTGGTGCAAATATATACATGCGGGCAAACACTCATACACATAAAATAAAAATAAATAATAAAATATTGTTCAGAGAGAATTAATTAAATCTTGGCCCAGTATCTAGTACTTTAGGACATAGAACACTGTCAGTGTTTTTTGGAGTTTGTTGATATGTTGAGTTTTTAACTTCCAATGTAGCATAAGTAATCTTAAATGGCAGAAGTATGGCTATGCCAATTTTAGAAATTGTTAGAAATTCTCTCTTAATCCTAAATCAAAATTTCTTTAAGGACCTTTTTTTTATGAAATTCAAGACAGAAACTCAAAGGATAATTTTAACACAACACAATATAAAGATATGCTTATTGGTTGTTCACATGCATTGGATGTTTACAGGAATGATAATAGGAAACTTTGGGTTTTTAAATTTAAATTGTATATTTTTGTTTGTTTGTTTGTTTTTTGAGACAGGGTTTCTCTGTAGCTTTGGAGCCTGTCCTGGAACTAGCTCTTATAGACCAGGCTGGCTTTGAACTCACAGAACTCCACCTGCCTCTTCCTCCTGAATGCTGGGATTAAAGGCACGAGCCCCCTCCCCTGGTTTAAATTGTCTTTTTAAAAGATTAAACCATTATGCTATAGAAAAGCAGAAAAATTTGTACAGTAAAATCAATGAAATTTGTAATACAGCATTCTTGAATATGGTTTGAGGTGTTTCAGAAAGCGTTGGCAAAGGGCACATGCGTGTTCAGAACCCAGGTTGTAGTGCTGGTTGGTGACTGCATGCAGGTTAGTTTCTTAACATTTGGAATGGGCTGTCAAGTGCAAGTCCCTTAGTTTTTTTGTGGAGAATGTGGGGGGAAATTGGTTATTAGTTAAATGAAGGACACAATATTAATAATTCTATTCCTATTTTTATGCTGGATTTTACTTACAATCGACATAAAATTTCTCAGGATATTCAATAAACTCAGTGAGAAATTGAAAAGGCATGATGACTGTACTCAAGGGACATTTTTCAAGGGTTTGGAGAGACTTTCTTACAGAGAAACACAGTGAAGAGGATAGGAGCTGAGAGTAAAATTATCTTTCTCACTGACATGGCTGATATCAGAAAATAACAAATTTAAATTTTGTAACAAAGGATGATGAAAAGACATGCTGACAAGTACAAGACCACTCAACTGAGACATCTCAGCTACTCCGTCACCTTTTGGGCATGCTGAAGGGGAGACATTACTGTTTCCAGGGAATAATTTTCCATGTGTACTGTTCCCTGAGCAACTCCTTTTCAAAGAGGCAACAGACTATCGGGGGAAATGCCCTAGATTTCAGTGTCAATTTCTTGAATTGAGTAGGAGCCCTGGATCTCCATATTCATAATGATCTGTGATACGGCATTTAAGAAGTTACTTAGCTGTATCTGAGGCAGAATAAGAGATTCCTAAACACCCATAATTATGTACACAGACTTCTTTTCCAGTTCCTCACAAGAGAAATATATTTATTTTCATCTCTGAGTTATCTTTTTAGGCCAAGCAGTTCAAATCATATTCATTTGCGTTAGCCTCTTCACTGTTGACAGCTTTTCATATGCATTCTTCTTTCCCGTCTTTAGCTGCCATCTCTAGCTAACCTTACAGATGCTATTCTTAAAAAGTTTTCTTTTGCAGCACAAATAAAATCCTGAACATTCCCAAAATGGCTGTAGTACCTGAAATACTCTTCTGAGACATTCCTTCATTGACATGCTTGTTAGAAAGGGATAACCAAGAATGCCTATCCCAAGGATATGTTTGGAGGATTTTATGAATACTGTGTTTCAATGAGCTTGTCAAGCTTTGAATCATTGGAGGTAAATGTCTACACAGCTCTAGTGACATATACTGAGTTGGCTTCCTTCCCCTGCTCTCAGTCAAACTTTTAACTCTGTGTATATGTGTGTGTTCGTATGTGTTGTGTGTTATGCCATATATTGGATATAAAATTAATATGTAACATATAAGGTTGGCATTGCATCTATTTTTGTCATTTACTTATAATAAATTTATATCCTGCTGGGTGGTGGTAGCCCATGCCTTTAATCCCAGCACTCAGGAGGCAGAGGCAGGCAGATCTCTGTGAGTTCGAGACTAGCCTGGTTTACAAGAGCTAGTTCCAGGACAGGCTCCAGAAGCTACAGAGAAACCCTGTATTGAACAAACAACAATATATATATCCTATTGAATTTGAAGTAAATTTCTTGTATATAATGTTTTCAATTCCACTTTGTGAATTTCTTTCTCTAGATACATTTAAATATTTACACTTATGATAACTGTGCTTATTATGTCAGTGTGACACAGACTAGAGTCACATGAAAGGAAGGAACTGTAGTTGAGAAAATGCCCCCATAAGATCCGGCAGTAAGGTATTTTCTTATATAGTTTCTGATGGAAAAAGGCCCAGACCTTTTTGTGTGGTGCTATCCTCACTCCGGTAGTATTGTGTTTTATGGGAACACAGACTGAGTAAAACCACAAGAGCAAGCCAATAATCAGTACCCCTCTACGGCCTAAACATTAGCTCCTGCCTCCATATTCCTGCTTTGTTTGACTTCCTGTCCTGACTTCCTTCATTAGTGTACTACAAAGTGGAAGTGTAAGCCAAATAAACACTTACCTTCTTAACTTGCTTTTGGTCACAGTGTTTCATCACAGCAATAGAAACCCTAACTAAGTAGAAGTTGGTACAAGGAGTGGGGTACTGGTGTGACAGACATGGCGATGTTGTTATAGGAAGGACTGTGGAAGGACTGTGGATCTCGGGGCTAGAAAAGTCCTTGAGTGTTGAGCCCTCAGTGAGCTTTTCTGTAGGAGCTTGGAAGATAACAATGTTGAGTTAATAATGTGTGGTTCCAGTTAGCTGGGGCTGAAGAATCAGCTGTGATTAATACATACAAGAACCACTGTACTGAAACATTTGCTTTGCTGGGATAATGGATGCTGGCCAACTGGGGCTGAAGAATAATCTATGATTATGAAGAGACCAGAATAATGGAGGTGAAGCCTTCTTTGACGTGTTTTCTTAGGGTCAGCACACAGAAGCTGTGTTCCAGAAATGTCCAGGGCTGTATATCCTGTTAGAAGGCGAACTTGGTAGTATAAGAGTCACCCAGGTGACTGTTTTCGTATACTGGTTTTGAAACTGGGGTCATGGAAAACAGCTGATGTTTGGTGTTGAATGTAGGGTTGTAGTCCCTGAAGAGAGCCTATGAGAGGATACTGACGAAATGCAGGCCAGTTACAGCAGAAAACCCCAACATTTTGGATATTCCAGTACCATGTGATAGATACCAAGAAAAGCAGAGTGGATCTAGTCTGTGCCTAGAAAATAATCAGTGTATGTTGCAGATGGCAGAGCCAGAAAGGTGACCCAAGCCCTTTGGGGGAGCCCAGAAGACCATGAGTGAATCTCAGATAATTGGATGCTGATTTATTTACACTTTTGTAGTTTGGTTTTGCTTTGTTCAGATTCTAAATGGGCCCTCCTTCTTTCCTCCTGAACTAAGCAAGTATTTAGCTTATTTTTATTTTACAGGACCCACAGTTGAGAGAATGAAATTATAAAGAGATTTTTAGGTTTTAAAAGAATCTTTAGAGTTTTAAAAGATGTGGAACTTTTAAAGTTTATAAAATGTTTTATGGTTGATGTTGATGTTAATGTGTAATCTTGGGGATGAAGTAAAAGGAATGGCTATGGCTTAACCATGTTATGTGTATACGTCAAGTTAACAAGAGGTCAGATAAACTATTTCCTCACTAACTTGCTTTAATAATGGCATTTCACCACAGCAACAGGAACCTTAACTTAGACAGTAACTACTGCTTGCTATAGTCTGAGTTGCTATTTTATTACTCATTCTCTGTGCCCACCCCCAATACTTATTCTTCTTTTCTTTTTATACAGATTACTTAGAAAAATTTCAGAATTTTATCCTGATATATGTGATAGTTTGGATAGGAATGGCCCTTAAAGGCTCATAGATTTGAATGCTTCATCATAAGGGAGTGGTACTATTTGATAAGAATTAGAAAGTATGATCTTTTTGGAGTACATGTGGCCTTGTTGGAAGAAGTGTGTAACTGGAAGTAGGCTTTGGGGTTTCTAATGCTCAAGCCAGACCCAGTTTTCCCTTTTTTTTATTTCTGCCTGGTGAGCTGGATATAGACCTCTCAGTTACCTCTCCATCACCGTGTATACCTGTGTAGTGCTATGCTTTCCACCTTGACAATAATTGGCTGAGCTTCTGAAACTGTAATCCAGCTCCAGTTAGATGTTCTACTTTATAAGAGTTTCTGTGGTCATAGCCACAGCATTAGAAATTCAAACTATTACAGAAGTTGGTGCCAAAGATTGGGTATTACTGTGTTAGGCCAGATTATGCTTTTGTTTGGAGGAATATGGAGCACTTTGGGACTATGGACTAGAAAAGTGATTGGACATTTTAAGCAGGACTTAATGGACCATCCTAGTATGAGAATGGAAGACAGTCATTCTGAGGGTGATTTCAATTGTGTGACCAAGCTCAAGAAGTTTCAGAGGGGAAGAACATAATATGTGGCTTAAAGATCATTCATGTGACGTATACCCCCCTTTCTATCCTTGACTCTAAAGTCAGAACCACATGGCTGAAAGCTACCAAGTTCTGCTTCTTGCTGGGACTGGAACATGACCCCCCTCATTCAATTACATCTTCACCAGCTTTCTCTTTGGACTGCTTTTCCTCACTGCCTAAGCTTGGTTGTCCTGAAACTGGATCTGTAGTTTCAAACTCAGAGTTCTGCATTTCTTTGCCTCTGGAGTACTGATATTAAAGGCATGTACCACTACACCCCACCCTAAGATTTTCTTTAATTCTTTTTAACAAATTCGAAATTTAGCTGAATGCGATATTGCCCTGAGTCTACCACTCTTTTAATTCCATTTCTTAATCTGTTTATCTCTTTGAACAAGATTTAGTTCCATTCCACTTCCTAGTACTCCTCAAATTGTAGATTTTGTATTTTCCCTTACTCAGTTTGCTTCTTTCCATTATAAATCTTCATTAGAGTTGACACTAATAACCACACAATAGAGTCTATACTAGACTGTTTTGAGATTTTCTCTGCCAATGGAATTAATCTAACTCTCTTCACTTTAACGTCAGGAAGTCTGCTCACACAAGGACAAAATTAGTTACTTTCTTCACCAAAATAACACAAGAATGATCTCTAGGCAAAATAATAAAATTCTTCTCTGAAACTTATTGAGCCAGGTCCCCACAATTCAAATCACCCTCAGCAATACTGTTTTCCATGCTCCTACTAGTATAGCCTATTCAGCAGTATTTGAAGCACTCCTCTGCTTTCCAAACTCAAAATCCTTGAGTTCAAATTCCTCCAAACATGTAACATGAGGGCCTGCTTGTTGGGGTTTCTGTCCTGCCCAGTTCCCACAGCCAGTATGTCCCAAAGAAAATTACACATAAGTTATAGACTGATTGGCCCATTAGCTCAGGATTCGTATTAGCTCTTATAACTTATATTAACCCATTATTCTTATCTATGTTAGCCACATGGCTCAGTACTTTTTTCAGTGGGGCAGGTCACATCCTGCTTCTTCGGTGTCTGGACAGGACTGTGGAAAAAGCTTCCTTCTTCCCAGAATACTCCTGTTCTCATTTCCCTGCCTCTACTTCCTGTCTGGTTGTTCCACCTATACTTCCTGCCTGGCTACTGGCCAATCAGTATTTATTTAAAACATAATTGACAGGATATAGACAATTGTCCCTCACCACAAACAAAAGAATGGTCAGGGCCATAACAGCAATTCCCCAGTCCTCGATACCAACTTCTTTATTAGTTTGAGTTTTTATTGCTCTGACTATGACCAAAACGTTTTTTAAAGAAAAAAATTAATTGGGACTAGCTTCCAGTTTCAGAGGTATAGTTTATTATTTTAATGATGGGTAGCATACAGGAAGACATTGTTTTGGAGGTAGAGCTGAGAGTTCTACATATTGATCACAGGAGGAAGAAGCAACTTTGTGTCAAAATGAGCATAGCTTGAGCAAAGAAGACCTCAAACCTTACTCCCACAGTGACACACTTCCTCCAACAAGGCCATATCTAAATACAACAAAGCCATACCTCCTATTAGTGCCATTTCCTATGGGAGCCATTTTCTTTTAAACCAATACAGGGACTTTTGAAGTTGGACTGAATACATTCTGCATTATGATATGACTGCAACTCTATGGCAGTCAGGGAGTAGAATATGGTGGATTGAATAAGACTAGTTCCTATAGTCTTATAGATTTGAACTGGTCATTAGGGAGTGGTACTACTTAGGATAAGGGGGTGTGGACCTGTTGGAGGAAGTGTGTCCCTGAGGGTAGGCTTTGGGGTTTCAGAAGCTCAAACCAGGCTCAGTGTCTCCTTCTCTTCCTCTTGCCTGGGGACCTGGATATAGAACTCTCAGCTACCTTTCCAACATCATTTCTGCCTGTGTGCCACCATATTCTATACCTTGATGATAATGGACTAAACCTCTGAATTTAAGCAAGCCCTAATTAAATGCTTTCTTTTATATGAGTTGATGTGGTCATGGCATCACTTCACAGCCATAGAACATAGGACTATCACCTTTGAGCATCAGAAAGTGTATAACTTTTCAGTCAGTTACCAAGGGAAAATGTAGCCACTTTTGCTCTGTTTTCTTTTCTATGTTACTAGATTTTTGAAGATTCTGTTTGAAGAATTTTTTAGTCACTTTTAATTTCAGTTATAATATTTACATTTTAAAGTTTTTCAATTGATTTTAAAATATATTTTATTTCTTAGGTGAGATTCTCATGAAAATGTAGGAAGTCCTGTAGTTCCAATGCAGTCCTTGCTTCATAATTCAGAGTTCTTCTTTGTTTTTGTGTTATGTTACTTCCAACCTTCATAGTTGCACTTACTAAGGAGAAACAGAATAAAAGGGTAGGAGCTGACACTAGCTCATTTGATCAGGCTCACATAATAATGTGCAGAGCTCTGTATGGAATTTAGATGATAAAGGAGTTGTTGAAGATAGTAGCACCCTATTGCTTCAGACTTTGCATAAAGGATACAAAGTCAAGCTGTGACTGACTGAACTGGAAGTTTCCTGTCTTAGTCACTGTTCTATTGCTGCGAAAAGACACTATGACCATGGCTTTTCTTATAAAAGAAAACATCTAACTGGGGCTTGCTTATCATTTCAGAGGTTTTGTTCAAGGTTTAGTCAGAGGTTATCATCAAGGTTGTGAGCATGGTGGCATGCAGGCAGACATGGTGCTGAAGAGTAGCTGAGAGTTTTACTTCTGGAGCCACAGGAAACAGGCAAAGAGAGATACTGGGCCTGGCTTGGCTTCTGAAAATCCAAAGTCCACCTGCAGTGACACACTTCCTTCAACAGAGCTACACCTCTTAATCCCTCAAGTAGTGCCATTCTCTGAATAAGTAAGCATTTAAATTTTGAGCCTATGGGCGCCGTTCCTATTCACAACACCGCACTTCTCTCTTCCGGATAGTATGCATAGTGGCAAAGGTGCTATATGGGTTGCAGTGTGAGAAAAGTCATGAACAAATTGATGCTGCTGTAGAATCCGAACATTATAATCTGACATAGTAGGCAAGATACTCCCCCTGGTATAATAGTAGAATCTCTGTTTTGAAGATACCCAATTGTTTTCTTGCTGAATTTGAGGCTGCTCAGTGGGAGAGAAAATATGCCTGCTATTATCAACCTTGTTAAAAAGCCTATGACTGGAGAGATCAGAAGCCTCTGATTGGGGCAGGGGAAGGGGAATCTATTGTTATTTTGCTAAATGAACATTTAGCTTAGTCCATTAGTCAAACTGCATTCTAAATATTTGTTAATATGTTTATACTCACTGACTAGTGATATTCTCAATCTTGAGCAGCTGAGTTTTTTTAATAGTAATTGATAGTTAATGCAGAGACAAAAGTGATGAGAATAAGTGGCCAAGGAGTATTCAATCATCAGTAGGACATTTCTATTATCCCTTTCAAAGCCCTGAAACATCACTGAAGAGGGAATAGAAACATTTTAACAGCTACAGCATAGGGAGGTGTGCAATGAAATTCTGTACTATAGGTAGTACATGGTCATTGCAGTCAAGATACAGTGGCTATCTGCAGGGGACTTGAACAACAAGAGAAACAAAAATACATTAAAGTAGGAGAGAAGACACATTTGTGTCTTTCCACAATAAAGAATGTGTTGGTTGAATGGCAACAAATTTACAAGGCACATAAATTTTATTGGCTGTGATTTGCTAAGAAGTTCCAATTCCCTTGTTAGCTGGACAGACAAATAGGTTCTTTTGACTCTAGTCTTAATCACTCCTATTAATGCTCAAATCACACATCAAACATAATAACACAAATGTGTATATCTACACCTGCATATACTCTATATTTGTATCAGCTAAAAGCGGTTAATGAACTATGCCTTCAGCCCCACTTCCTTATGTGAATATTTTCTATGAAATGAAAAAATTCCTCTTGGGTGGAGACACTAAGTTCATAAACTCTGAAAACTCACAGCACTTAAAAAGACTCTGTAAGTGTTAATAGTTACAAAAGTCACAAGTACCTACCCGCGTGTCCTAGTTTGCTTTGTATTGCTATGATAAAACACTGAGCAAAACTAAGTGGGGTAGGAAAGAATTTGTTCCATCCTGAAAGGAAGTCAGAGCAAGAACTCAAAGCGTGAACCTAGAGTCAGGAACTGAAGCAGAAGCCATGGAGGAAAATTGCTTCTTAGCTTTCTCCCCATAGCTTGCTCAGCCTGCTCTTATGGATTGGACACCAGCACCAATTGTACAGAGATGGCATCTTCTATAATATGCCTGCTCCATCCACATTGATCATCATTCATAAAGGTGTCCTACAGATTTGCCCATGGCCAATATGATAGAGGAAATTCTTCAACTGAGGATGTCTCTTCCCAGATGACTGAAGTTTGTGACAAGTAGACGAAAATCTAACCAGCCCACTGAGGTTATAAAACAGCAATCAATTGCCTAAGAGAGGGCTGTCTTTGGTGGTAGTTTGGAGAGAGAGCTCTAGAGATGTAGATTCTATGATCATCCCTCAGATTGCACTTGGCTTTTCAGTGATGCAGCTACCTTTGAGTCAACCTTTCTCTTGTAAGTAGCCCCTTTTTAATGCTCCTGTAAAGAAAACCAATGCATGCATCAGTTCAGTCAGAGTAACTCTTTCATTAATCTATCAACAGTACCCTATCAGAGATGAGTAGATGTTTACTTATATCTCCCAAGGAATAGCCACATAACATCATTTGTGATTTATGTGTAAGTGAGGACAACTTTATCAGCAGTTTAGTCCCACTTACACTCCCTTTTCCAGCTGCAAACTTGCTTATATATCTTGAAAATCTACTCTCAATGATAAAATTCTGTACAGAAAAAAGCATACACTAGCACACACTTTCCTTATTATCTGAACTAAGTGACAGACCGGCTGTTATTGAATTGAGAGGTCACAACCTGTGTCCCAAGTCAGGTCCAGCCATCTACCCTCAATATGCCAATCAAAAGAGTCACATTAAAAATAGAAAGCAGAAAAGGGAGATTTATTCATTATACCCATATTGAGAATGGTAAAGAGATCCAGTGAATTCCTCTGAGTTCATTTCCGAGGTCAAGAAATGAGATTAAAGTTTGAGGAGAGGGCCAAGGATATGTACATCTAAGCAGTATCGTCAAGATTTGGTCCCACCTGGCATTGCCCCATCAGCATCTGAACTCCAGTCTCATCCTATAATGTGAACTGACACATTATTAGAACTGTATGAAAGATCTTTCAGGAAGATGAGGCTCCCTCTCGTTTTCACCTTTTCCTTCTCCCAGCATAAAAGTCATGAGGGCATTCCCATCTATTTGTGGTTCATTGTTTCAACAGTCTAACAGACTAAGACACTAGGTCTGTTTAGAATATCTTTGTTTCTTTTCAGTCCTGTTACATAAGGAACTTAAAAGCCTCCAGGATATTGCTGAAGCACTTAGGTGCATTCCTCTCTTAAGGCTTGCAATCAACTCTCTTCAAATGAGTCTTGTCTTTGTGTTTAAGCAATAACTTCACTAATTTTGCTTACTCTGATTCATCCCAAAAGCCTTTTCTGCTGAACAAATTCAAGAACTGAGCTGCACCTGAGTAGAAGCCTCCCAGAATTCTAATAGAGATGCTTTAGTGGTATCTAGATGAATGTTTGACTGCTAATAACAGAAAACAGTCAAAGATAAGAATAAGTGTACTGTGCAAGGCATACAAGTCCCTGATAAGGTTTGCATGTGGAGAATAAAGGATCAATCAAATACAGTTGGGAATGGAATGGAGGGGGAAGACAGGAGATTTTGGCACAGGTTCCGAATTTCAGAATCATAAGCTCGAGGAATGTCTCTTTACTGTATTACATCTTAATAATTAATGCCTCAGGTTTTCTTCACTGCACTGAAAAGGAAAAGAAAAGGCCCACTGCACATCTGTCCTGGCAAGAGTCCAATCTAGATCCGTGGCTCTCACTTCTTTCCCTTTTCTCTGAACCTTTTGTTACTGTGGCCCTCCATATGTTCCTTTCCTTTTCTGTCTGTATTGAGCATCTGTCACTGGACAAAAATAATCTTTCATGTCAATATTTTTATGTACAGACCTTCAGTGAGATCCAGCAGTGATTGATACTTCATAGTTCAGGTTCCTAAGAATCCGTGAAACAGTGACATAATGTAATAACCGGGTTGTTGTACTATCTGGGCCTGAATTGGAAAAATGTGTCATGTACTTTTAGCTGGTGCCACCATCTAAACTGTTTTGATAAGAATGTCTTATTGTAATTGTCATAAAATCATATTGTCATGTGTAGATCCATAAATATGTTTTAAAATGTTTTATATCTAAGTTTATGAAGATGAAAAGAAAGAACGTTTTGGACAGGCAAAACAATATGACTAACAGGAAATTTCTAGGACCAGCAGATGGCTCAGAGGGTTAGGTGCTTGCCACAAGCCTGTTGATCTGAGTTCAATTCCTCACACCCCACATGGTGGAAATATAAGAGGACTTACAGAAATGAAGATATTTTAAATATATACTCGAGAGCTGGGTATGGTGGTGCATACCTTTACTTCCAGAATTGGAGGCTATCCTGGTCTACAGAGTGTGTTCTAGAACAGCCAGGGCTACACAGAGAAACCCAGTCTCAATAAAACAAAAAACAAAACAAAACAAGACAAGAAGACAAGACAAGAAAAAAAATCCCATAAGCAAGCAAACAAACAAAAAATTGACATTTATGTCTCTCAATCTGGCTATCAGACTATTGAATAATGGACCCTAGAGAAATGGGGGTTTTCCCCAGGAATTTCTGACTAGGAGAAGGAAAAGGGGCTGGTTCCCATTCTCCCTCTTCCCAATGTGGCCACACTGAACAAATCTTCTTTTCTGATTTCCACTTTTAATTTGACTCTTCTAATTAACTGAAAACGAGTGACTGAACCTGACTTGAGGCATAGGTTGTGAATCCCAAGTTCAATAACAAGGGAAAAAATCAGTTCCCACAGTGAGTTGTCCTCTGACTTCCACACATACACTGGGCATGTGCACCCCCATAGACATGTGGGCACTAAATAACAAGTTCTTATGGAGAGAACATAAGCAGACAGAAGATGAGCTCCAAATGCACAGCTATAAGCAACAGGAAACCGACCTGTTACCGACCAGTGGCATAAGCAGCATCTTTGTGGTATATTTCCTGGAAATCTGAAGGCAGTGTGACTCAGAACAAGTCACTCAGGCATTATCACAGACCTGGGAAAATCTCACCTTTCCAGTCTTGTACCTTTCCCATGCTGGCTTTTGTCCTCGAACTTATTTTAGAACTGAACTGCACATGTTCCTAGATTGGAAAAAAACGGTGGAAGAGCCAAGTGGTTTTCAACCCTGAATGATGCATGCTGTTTGCCCAGCAAAAAGTGGTACTGTGTTAGGAAAAATAAAATATCTCAGCACTGTTTAGGGAAATATCAGAGACAGCCAATACTTGACCTAAACACTGATCCTTAAAGGTTTTGAGGTACACTGGGCAGAAACTTTTGAAGACTGTCTTGAGGTGAACCCTATTGTTCAATCCTGTGGACACGTGCCAGCTTGCTGCTACTTCACCTCTGTGGCATTTTATGATATTGATTCTTCCTATTACAGTCTGAAGAAACATTTGACGTTTGTTGATACTTGCCCAGTATTTCCTTCTGACTCTTTGGTCATTTCGGTGAGTTTCCACAACTTTCTCCCTGCTTCCTACAGTCATGTAGGGGTTACTGTTTTCTGAGTAAGGTCCTTGCTCTCCTCCCTCTTTGGAATGGAATCTGAGCATTACTTTTTGCTTGCTGCTCTGTTCTTCTACTGTTTCTGGCATGAGCTGAAGATTCTTCCTGCACTCATACTTATTCCTGCCTTCAGCATCCTTAAATCCATTGTATTCTAGGCCTACACTCAAACTATTCTCTTTAGAATACTCTCCTTCTCCCCTTCTGCCTAATACATCCACTTTTACTTGGGTCTTAGTTCGGGAGTCAGTCCATTTAGAAAGTCTTTCCGTAATCTAATGAGCTGAGCCTTCTTTGGGCTGTCCGATACTCATACTTTTACCATAGCCTGGTTTCCATGACTATTTCTCTTTCTCTAACTCTCTTTATTCTCCATCATCTACCATCATGATCACTTCCATGACCCATTTGTTGGGGTCCAGCATCCCAACATAAACTGTCTCTCTGGACAGGTGTGGAGGCATGGGAATAATTGAGCACAGATCACATAGCAATATTGGAAGGGAATCTCAGGGTTCTTTCAAATCCTGAAGTTCACCCACGTTTATTTTCTAAACATCTTTTAACCCCAAGGTAAACTGAGGGGGAAGTTCGTTAACATTCTGTTTCTGGGGTAGCAGGACTAAAGTCCATAGCTCTGTCACTAGCTTGGAATTGACAGCTCTTCTCAGGCAATCTCCATAATTACAAAGAAAGGAGCAGCACATCAGCATATCCTGAACTCCAGGGACAGCCAGTCTGAAGATGCTTTTAGCACCTCTGTTGCAATTGTGGCTTAAGAGGCTGGCTGCTGATACAGTGCAGAAGCATGTGGCCTGTATAATATTGCCCCACACCCATTAATAATTTTTGTCGTCTTTGACAATTCTGATAACCTAACAGAATGATTTTTTTCCAGACAAGGTTTTTTATGTAGCCCTTACTGTCCTGGAAATCTATAGACCAGGCTGGCCTTGAACTCAAAGATACGACAGCCTCTGCTTCACTAGTTCTGTGATTAAAGGTATGTATCATCATTCCTGGCTTCTTTCTGAACACAAACGAATAATCTCTTAGTCTACTTAAAGTGTCCAGGTGTCTACACCCTCAGGTTCTTCGCTCCATAGTCTTATAGCTCCCCTTTCATCTCCTGCAAACACTGAATAGTCTTCCTGTGATCATAGGTTCTTACGAACGCAGCTTCTGCTCTCTCTACCTCACCAAATAACCTCGTATTCTTCACAGCATCACAGCTCTTATGCCAATTGCCAGGGTCATCCATCACTGATGTAGTTGTATTTTCCCAGGGCCGTCTCTCGGTTCTCCTGGCTTTTTGGAATTGTTGCGTCTGTGTGGTCATTTGGTCAGTATGTTTCCATCAGCTGAGAATGAACATATCCATGCCTACATGTGCTCATCTTTTATTCATGGTCTTCTGTGGTCATTATCCTCAATTGCACATGAGTAAATATTGTCTCATAAATGTATTAGCTAAATCATAATTGATAAATGATAGGGATTTCTACTTTATTGTATGAAACCAGGTCTTTGTGCCATATTTACACACAAAAGTTAAGAGTTGCTATTGCACATTGAATTAATGAAGTCTTGGCTATCAGAACCAATGAATCTGTGGTTAGGGCTCTGGAGAAGGTGTGTCTAAAGTGTTTGGAATCCTAATCAAGTAAGCCCTGACAATCATTCACCAATCATCTCAAGACCTGCCAACATATAAAATGAAAATGATGTTTTTGTTTTCAAGGGTAAAAACACTCTCAAATTTATGTCAAAATAGGAGTCTGGATGACATGGGGATGTTGCCAAAGGACTCATCCAAATGGAAACGCTGATGGGTACACAAGTCTTCTCAGGCCTGTGACAGGAATCCTCAACACTTCTCTGACTTATAAGACATTTAGGACGGAGGGGGGGGGATGTCTGTTCATTAGCACAAAAGTAGATTTCTGGGAAGAGCCAGGTCCATAATGCAAGAAATTCACAAAACTGAGCATCACAACTATACCAGGATACAAAGCTTCAAGACTGTGTCTGATAGGCAGGTAGTGTGACCCCAGTGCCTTGCATAGCTCGGCTTCCACAGTAACCATCAGTTTCCAGGCAGCACCATTTGGTGTGACCTCCAGAAATCAGGATGCTCTAGAGCTGCTTGTAACCTAGCCTCTGCACACTCAGGCGTTTCTCCTTCCTCCTTGAGAGGAGCAGGACACAGAAAACCATTCTCAGTGCTTGTGTTGTTATTGGTCATGTCCAGTTGAGTTCCTGTTTTCACAGAGCAGGGGTGGGAAAGGCTAGTCATCAGTGTTTCCAATGCTGACTTGCTATCATGGGTGGCAAAAAGTGCTCCAAGAAAAAGCCACTTCACAGTTACACTAGTCACTCATGCACATCAAGGAAAGGGTGATCTAAGCACACAACGAAGCCACCTCCACAGCCACAATAAATCATAAAGGTCAGTTACTCTCATATCGAGATGTTTATTTGATGTTTAAATCCTCCAATGACAAGATGATACTGGACCCTGGCAATCTAGGCTGAAGTGAACTGCAGAGATAGTGGCTGCATCTCTATAGGTAACAAGAGTTGGATACTCATTTCTGGCCATGGTGCTTTTGATACATATTTCAGTCACACACCGTGACTGCTGTCCTCAGAAAACGGGCTTGGCCAGGGACGGGGGGTGGGCGGGGGGGGTCCTTTAGGGAACAGGTCCTAGTGTTGTTCCTGCACTCCTTGGTTATGTTAATGTTCACAACGCTAGCAGTGGCTACCATCCTGCCACACCCACAACTGTGTCGCCTGTGTGACAACAATGCCTTTGGTGCGTCGAGCACAGGAAGGGGGGTTGGTGCCGTTCGCGGATAGGCCTCTGGTAGTTCCTTGGCACTCAGCATGGATCAGGGACTCGAATGGAAGATCTCGTTCACAATGCTGTCGTAGATGGCTAGCTGCCTCTCTTGTTCTTTCCTGCTTCCTAATAATGTTCCTCACTGCACTTGGCCAAGTGTATACTTTTATCAAAGAACCCCTGGATATTCCTGGGAACAAAAATTCTGGCAAAAATTCTGATAATAATGAAACTGAGACTGTGCTTCCAGTGCCTCCAGTGATTCAAGCCCTTATGCAAGTTCTTAAAAATGATAAACAGTCAGTTGGAGAAATTATGGATGGGCTATAGCAACAGGAGCTTTTCTTAGAAAAGCCTGATGATCTAGGAAACACGCAGATAAAAATCCAGATGTTGATGGGAAATCCCCATTCGGGGAATAAAGAAGTTGGGGAAAATCTCCTACAGATTTGGGCATTCCTATGCAGAAGACTCAAGGGGTAGTAAACAAGTGGTGGGAACCACCTAAGTAAGCATACATACAAGAACAAAAGCCTATTCCTTATACAGGCAAATATGAGGAGGATGAATATAGATAGGTCATGTATGAAGGGCACTAACGTAATTATCTAGATCTACCATCTATGGAGAGACTTGCTAGAGCATATCCCCTTTGGTGTCTAATTAATAGAGAAGAAAGGAAGAAAATATTAGACCAACCTAAAGAAGCCTTAGCATGCTGGGACAGGGACTTTTGAGTGCTCCCTAGGTTACAGCTATGAAAAGTTTCTTGAGGCAGAATAGAGATTAGGGCCATAGCTTAAGCTGGCAGCCAAGAAAAAGGAAGTTAATATTAACAGAATGCTGACAGATGTAATTCTTAGAAGCAGACAGTATGACCGCAATAATAGCCAAAAATATGTTAGTCTTTCTTTTGTCTGAAGTTGTTCCTTCTTGAATTCTGTATATAACCCCTAATATGAAATAGTAAACATGCAGCAGATTCAAAACGCAATCGTGCATTCGTGTCTGTCTGTCATCACCGAAACCCCAGCTTTCCTGAGTACCTTCGCCCTCATTCTCCCTCGGGCTGTGGCTCTCCCAGAGCTGGTCTGTGGCACCATCCCATGCCTGAACACCTGAACTAAGAGGAGGAAGATGAGTATCAGTCTGTCTCTGACCTTCCCAGGAATGGCTAGGGATGGTTAGAACTTCATAAGTGTTCATCTACCATGTGCAAATGACAACAACCTTCAGTTAAGAATGCTTTGCACAATCATACTGCATTTTATTTTTTTATTTTTGAGATTATAATTGCAACATTTATCCTTTTCTTTTCCTCCCTCCAAACTTTCCCATATGCCCTTCCATGCTCTCCTTCAAATTCATGGCTTCATTTTTCATGAATTGTTATTGTGTTCATATAAATATATCTTTCTAAATAGAAACTGGTCTTTCCATACAATGTTACTTGTGTGCATGTTTTCTGGGCTGACCACTTGGCACTGCTTAACCAGCTGGTGTTCTCTTCTCTGGGGAAGACCACCTCTCCACTCCCAACTTTCCTCAGTTGCCGCTTGTTCTTTGAGTAAAGGTTGAGGCTTCTTTTTCCAAAAAATATTTTTAGAGAACTTCAATTGTAAAAAGCCACAACACTAATATTTACCTGACTACATCTGTTGAAAACAGATAACATTTGGGATTGGTGCACATATATTTACTAGACTATTGAGAAGGGTTGTGTGTTTCTGCTTTTTGATTACCAGAATGTCCCTACACACAGAGGTACAAGCAAATGGCAGTGCTTCCTACAGATTCTTCTAAGACTGGGTCATGTGTGACTTACTGCCTTGAGACTTCACCCTTCAATCGTTGCTGTCTCCACTAGGTGTCATGAAGTTGCGGTTCAAGGCTGTTCCTGAACCTTCCAGGATACCTCAGGTATTGGATGCAGTTTTGGGAACAAGGGCTCCCTGTGGCCTGCAGACTGAATCCAGCCTGAGCCTTACTGCTGTAACCTGAAGCAGTCCAAACTGGGGCTGCAAAGGCCAGCCTGCTTACTCCAAGGAAATGTTCTTCCTGAAGTGGAGAACTCAATAAAGTGCATGGGATGGCCCTCCCTAGGCACCAAGGTGAGTCTTGGTGGTCCTCTAGCCTGCATTAGCTCCATTGCTTCCTCATTTCCAGACTCCTGTCCATATTATTTGATTCAGTGCCCATAGGCAGGGAAGCCTGCTTTGACTGCCACATTGCTCCAGAGGAGATTGTGACAGGCCTGGCCTGGGCTGAGCAAGCTCTGGCTGCCGTGGCTAGAGTGAAAGGTACACACAATGCTTGGAGTCCTGTCACACACTTGGGCTCAGCTAGACACCTAACATGAAGCACTTTCTGCCATGTCAGAGTCGGCCTCTGTGTGCTCTGGTCCTTGTGAACACAAACAAGGCATACTGCTTACTGAAGGCATATCTAGGCAGAGTTGGGCAATAGCTGCTCACATCTGCCTAGGACAGAGTAGGTGAGTTGGTGTGAGTGTGTGTGTGTGTGTATGTGCGTGTGTGTGTGTGTACATGTGGGTATGTATGCATGTGTGTGTGTTGTGCACATGTGTGTGTATGCATATAAGTGTGTGTGCTAACTTTAGCTTAGCACTATTTTCCAAATATTTTCTCCTGTATCTTTTTTTTTGTAAAATATCTATAGTTTTACCCCTATATTTAATAATGTAATCCATTGTAAGTTTTTTAATATAATATATGTGGCTTTATTTTTAAGTAGAATGATCTCACACATGTCTGCAAATGGACAAGAAATTAAATAGAGTTACTTAGCTAGACTAAGACATTCAGAATGAATCTAGGTTGGTTTCAGAGTCACTTCTCCACCTTTTCAGAGCAGGAGACTCCCTGAGATCATTACTTCCTAAAAATACTTAGCAATATGAACAGTCAGTCACTCAAGCTTTAGGGTTCTAGCTTCAGGGATCAGAGCTGAGCTCTATACAGCCGTCGCTGTTGCTGAGTAGGGCCTCTAGAAAAAGGTTTATATTGAGCTATAGTAAAACCATATTAACTCTATGGTAGAGTTTAACATGAAACAATTATTGGTTACCACGTGGAAGCTGAGAAATGGAGGGAGCAGAGAGGGCTTCTGTGTGCAGAAGATTCCCTCTTTGTGGTGACAGTCCACAAAAGACTGCAGTGCATTCAACCCCACAGACATTCTGGTTCACTTGATGGAGTGCAGATAGAGCACTTCCTTTAGAGTGATGTGGGAGCTCAAACAAGGCTGTGTTGCAATTCTTCAACCTCAGTACTAGCCTGAGATTATACTCACACGTACTGGATGTTTTCATAAGAGGTGCTTCCCAGATGTGAGGACACAATAGAACATTCCCACAAGGAAGTCTTTAGTTTCCCCTGAATAGTCTGTAGGCTCAGTCATTGTGTTGATATTTGAGTTATTTCTTCAATCACAAGTGTGTCTTTGAACTACTGAGTCTATTTGTGAAACCATTATTGAAGGACGAGTGGGCCTGCTTTTTGTCCCGGCCACCTGGCTAGCTTAACCCCTGAAATAATCACACAGAAATTGTATTAATTAAATCACTGCCTGGCCCATTAGCTCTAGCCTCTTATTGGCTAACTCTCACATCTTGATTAACCCATTTCTATTAAATCTATGTATTACCACGTGACTGTGGCTTACCGGCAAGATTCTAACCTATGTCCGTCTCAGGCAGGAGATTCATGGCGTCTGCCTGTCTGTCCTTCTTCCCAGCATTCAGTTCTGTCTACTTCACCTACCTAATTTCTGCCCTATCAAAAGGCCAAGGTAGTTTCTTTATTCAACCAATGAAAGCAACACATAGACAGAAGGACCTCCTACACCAAAACATATTAATAGGTTTAGGTTAATTCCTGATTGTAGCCTCATGCTGACTTCCTTTTTATTTGATTGTGTGTATTACATGTGTGTTTGGTGTGTGTGTGTGTGTATCACATGTGTGTATTACATGTGTATGTATGGCACCTATGTGTACACATGAAGGCCCAAAGGAGGACAATAGTTGTCCCACTCTGTCACTCTGTATTCCCTTAAAGCAGGGTCTCTTGGTGAATCTAGGCTGGCAGCTCTCCAGCCTCAGGAGCCTTCTGTCTCTGCCCCATGCATGCTCTGCAGCCCTATGGTTGCAGGAGTGGATAGACCTCACCATGCCTTTTATGTGAGTGCTGAGGGGTCTTACCCAGGTGCTAATATTTGTGTAGCAAGTGCTCTTATCAAGCAACCTCCCTAGCCCCTCATTCTTTCTTTTTTTCATTTTTTTTCTAGTAACATAATTTTAATGATATTCATAGCAGAGTTTTTTCCAACTTTCAAAACATTTTTTTCCATACATTGTTTTGTTTTATTTTTCCCATTCAAGAACATAATTAAAGAAACAAAATTTTTACCTTTCTTCCCCTTCTCCCGGGCCCCTCCCACTACCCCCCCACCCCTCCTCCCTCCCCCTTCTTCCTTGAAAGAGGGCATGGTGCCCTGCCCTGTTGGAAGTCCAAGGCCCACCCCCATGCCTCCCGGCCTAGGAAGGAGTGCATTCAAAAAGACTCGGTTCTCAAAAAGATAATACATGCAGAAGAGATAGGTCCTGGTGTCATTGTTGATGG
>PVIU01020246.1:17872-34604 GCA_004026605.1 Ondatra zibethicus
GCCACCTCACCCCTGTGCATAGGCTCACCCAGGCCACCTCACCCCTGTGCATAGGCTCACCCAGGCCACCTCACCCCTGTGCATAGGCTCACCCAGGCCACCTCAGCCCTGTGCATAGGCTCACTCAGGCCACCTCACCCCTCTGCATAGGCTCACCCAGGCCACCTCACCCCTGTGGAGAGCAGAGTACACCCTGTAAGAACTGGCTCCCTCCTTCTGTCATGGGGCTACTGGGAGCTCAGGTCATCAGGCTTGGAGGCAAATACCACTGAGCCATCTTGTCAGCCCTTCTCCTCCCCCTTTTTGTGGGTTTTAGGCTCAAACTCAGGTTATCTGGTTTGCACCATCAGGCAAAAAGTGCCTTTACATACTGAGCCATCTTGATGAACATTTTTTATTTATTTATTTTTTTGAGACAGGGTCTCAGGTAGCCCTGGCCTCAAATTCCCAAAGTAGCTCATGATGTCCTTGAATTCCTGATCCACCTGCCTACCTCTCAAGTGCTGAAATCAGAGGGGTGTGATCCCACACCTAATTTTATACAGTTCTGGCATCGAACCCAAGGTTTTCAGTGTGCTAGGCAGGAGCTCTACCAACTGAGCTATATAGACAACTTATTTAAACCTCATAATCCTCTCACCAATGTGGGAACTACCATTGTCTTCCCTGTCTCGGAGCCAGAAATGAAGACCCAGGGAGACTAACCCTGAATATCATGACAGCCTCTGCCTGGACTGGCCCTCCAGACTCATCTAGATACAGAGGGAATAGCTTGAATCTGAGCCATCCCTACAGGCTCGGGGAACACCTAGCAGTTCCCGAATAACCACTCTGAGACTTAATATTAATTACAAACTGTTTGGCCTATTAGTTCAGGCTTGTTATTAACTAGCTCTTACAACTTAAATTAACCCAATTCTATCGTTCTGTATTTCACCACGAGGCTTGTGGCTTGTTACCTCACATCTTGCTTCCTTGGCAACTGCTGGCATCTCCCTGACTCCATCTTCTTTCTCCCTGTGTTTCTGCTTGGATTCCCCCCGACTCTATTCAACATGGCTATTGACCAAATCAACTTCTTTATTAACCAATGGTAATAAAACACATTCGCAGTGTACAGAGGGGAATCCCACATCACGCTCAGGTTTTGAACACTTGTTCATTCCCCTAGAATTTCTAGAAGGTTGAGGAAACTTTAGAAGGTGGAGTCTAACTGAAGGAAATGGATCACTAAGGGCAGGCCTTTGAAGGTTGTAGTCTGACCTATAGTCCTGGCTACACAGTGATCCCTGAATTCCTCCACATCCTCCCTCTTCTGCGATGCACACTGGCCTGCCAAGCCTTGCCTACCATGATGGAGCGAACCCCTCTGAAACCATGAGCCACAATGGTTAGGGATAAGAAAAGAGAGGGGCTGGAGACATGGCTTGGCGGGTAAGGTATTTTGGTCATAGTGACGTAAAAGCAACTGATTCAGCAGTTTTGCCAGGTTCACAACATCATTGGCATCAGGTAGGCATGAGTGAAGGATGGCGTATGGAGAAAAAGCACTTACCAGGACCCAGAAGGTAACCAGCACTATTGAGGGTCCATCCTCCTCGTCCCTGGAAGAGATGAAGAAATGTGGACCAAGATAGGAAAGTGGCAAGATCCCAGAAGTCTAGGGTGATGTAGATCACAATATCGCCTTAATACTAGCCAGTGACACTGGTTTGCTTAGTCCCTAGTTCAGCCCTGTGCAATTAAGATGTCCTATAACCTAGCAAGTGGAGGGCCCAGGCAAGGTGGCTCAATGGGTAAAGATGCTTTGGTGCAAAGTATGACCTGAGTCAACCAGGACACACCTTGTAGAAGAATAGATGTTACTCCTGCAGGTTATCGTATGACCTCCACACTTTCACGGCATAATGCACAACCCCCACAACAGACAGACTGTAAGAAACAGGACTAGCTCAAGTTAATCTCCAGTGCCCGACCCTCCTGCTTCTGCCTCCTGAGTGCTGGGATTAGAGGCACATACCACCATGCCCCTGGGGATGGGACCTAGAGCTTCTCCCTCACAGACAGGCACACCACCAACCGAGCTACATCCATTACCCTTTTCTCTCTTTTTTTTCTTTTTTTCTCTCTTTTTGTAAAAAATATTTACTTATTATATGTGCATTGGTGTTTTGACTGCATGTATGTCTATGCGAGGGTGCCTGATCCCTTAGAACTGGAGTCACAGATAGTTGTGAGCTGCCATATGGGTGCTGGGAATTGAACCTGGGTCCTCTGGAAGAACAGTCGGTGCTCTTACCCGCCAAGCCATGTCTCCAGCCACTCTCTTTTCTTATCCCTATATTTCTTATTAGAATCTCACAACCCTTCTGCCTCGGCTTCCCGAGCGCTGGGATGACTGGCAGGTGCCATCACACTGGGCTGAAGAAACTCAATCCCAACCATCTATTTTTCACTTGTCCTCCACTCCACTCCCAGGGCCAAGTTGATGAGGTCACCCCCGTCTTTCTTCTCAGGTTTATGACATTAGCTTGTCCCCTACAAGACCCCAAACCAGAAAAAAAAAATGTAAAACCTCTCCCCAGAGGGAAGCAATAGCTGTTACCCTGTGAACAGGTACAGTCTCGGGTGTCCCCGCCAGACTCATCAAGATGGCGACAAGGAGGACCAGATGCATGGAGCAGACCATTCTGAAGCTGGAAGAACACGGCACACAGCTGATGGATGCTGCAAAGACAGAGCACGCGTTATCCTTGCCGCTGGGTGGCGGTGGTGCACGCCTTTAACCGCCACACTTCAGAGGCAGAGGCAGGCAGACTTCTATGTGAGTTCAAGGTCAGCCTGGTCTACAGAAACTTCCAGGACTGACAGGGCTACACAGAAAAACCTTGTCTCAAAAAACAAAACAAGTTATTCTCCACAGCAGGGTTGTGTACCACTGTGATATGGTGGAGTTTTACTGAATGGAATTGATCTATTCCATCCCCCAGAAAAAAAGGAAAGTACACATAGTGTCTAGAGATGAATGAGTTTGGCTATTGCATGACGCATGACACCATTGCTATGACCAACAGTGGGTAGATAATGTCTTTTTATTTTATTCATTTATTTATTTATTTGGTTTTTTTGAGACAGGGTTTCTCTGTGTATCTCTGGATGTCCTGGAACTCACTCTGTAGACCAGGCTGGCCTTGAACTCACAGAGATCCACCTGCCTCTATCTCTGAGTGCTGGGATTAAAAGCATGCACCACCACTGCCCAATGTCTTTTTATTTTAAATATATCATAGAAAAATAAAATGAACATTCTGATCTTTTTGTTTGGCATCTCTCCTCTTTGTGTTTTTTGTGTGTGTAGAGGTAGGGGTTGGGAAATGGAAATTGAACTGGGGGGCTTCTCACACACAAGCACTCTACACCCCCAGCCTTTCACTGAGGGATTCCAGGCAGGGGCTCCACCACTGAGTCACATCCCAGCCTCTCACTGGGGGATTCTAGGCAGGTGCTCTATCATTGAACTAAACATCGCTGGTACTTTTAATATGTTTTATTTTTATATAGAATCTCACTAATTTCCTCAAAGTAACCTTGAATTCATTCTACAGCCCCCAGCTGGCTTGGAATTTTTTATCTTCCTGCCTTAACTTCTTAAGCGACTGGGATAGCAGGCTTGTGCTACAGGATAATAGGCTGCTCACTTTTTAAACTCAGGCTTGCTTCAAACTCTGATCCTCCTGTGATAAGTATATGCCACACCTGGCTTAAGAAAGTGTAGAATATATACATACACATTAGAATACTACTCAGCGGTAAAAAACAATGACATCTTGAATTTTGCATGCAAATGGATGGAAATAGAAAATACTATACTTAGTGAGATAACCCAAACCCAAAAAGATGATTATGGTATGTACTCACTCATTAGTGGACCCTAGCCATAAACAAAGGACATTAAGTTTATAGCTCACAAGCCTAGAGAAGCCAAATAGCAAGGTGAACCCAAACAAAAACATATGTAGATCCTCCTGGAAATTGGAAGCAAACAAGATAGCCAGGCAAATGTTGAAAGCACGGGAGTGGGGATAGGGGTGGAGGTAGGGGTGGGGGTGGGCGAAAGGGAAAGGGGGAGGGGGAAGGGAGAAGGGAGGAACTTGGGAGAGCTTGGGGGAATGGGAGGGTAGAGATGGAGGAAGGGTGGATATTGGAGAAGGGAATAAGATATCTACATTAAGGGAGTCATTTTAGGATTGGCAAGAGACTTGGCTCTAGAGGGGATCCCAGGTGTCCACGGGGATGTTCCCAGCTAGGTACTTGGTCAGCAGAGGAGAGGGTGCCTGAACTAGCTTTGTCCCATAGTCACATTGATGAATATCTTGATCAACACCATAGAAATTTCGTCCGATCGATGGAGATAGAGACAGAGACCCACATTCACATCAGAGCAATGGACTGAGCTCCCAAGGTCCAATGGAAGAGCAGAAGGTGGGAGGAGATGAGCAAGGAAGTCAGGACTGAAAGGCTGGACCAGGACTGAATGAGCATATGATCAAACCAGAATCTCTGAATGTGGCTGCCAATGGGGGCTGACTGAGAAGCCAATGATAATGGCACTGGGACCTATCTCTTCTGCATGTATTATCTTTTTGGGAACCTAGTCTATATGGATGCACACCTTCCTAGGCCGGGATGGAGGGGGGAGGGCCTTGGGCTTCCCACAGGGCAGAGTACCCTGTCCCCTTTTAAGGAAGCAGGGGGAGGGAGGAGGGGTAGTGGGGGAGACGGAGGGGCCTGGGAAAAGGGGTGGAAGTGTAAATTTTTGAATGAAAAATAAAAGAATACGAAAAAAAGAGTTTTTTTAAGCCTCATTTTGAAATATGTGCTTAAATAAAACAAGGACTGGGGGCTGGAGAGATGACTCAGGTTAAGAGCACTGGCTGCTCTTCCAGAGGTCCTGAGTTCAATTCCCAGCACACACATGGTGGCTCACAACCATCTGTAATGAGATCTGATGCCCTCTTCTGGCCTGCAGGCAGACATGCAGGCAGAACACTGTATTCATGATAGTTTTTTTATATTTATTTATTTATTATGTATACAATATTCTGTCTGTGTGTATGCCTGCAGGCCAGAAGAGGGCACCAGACCCCATTACAGATAGTTGTGAGCCACCATGTGGTTGCTGGGAATTGAACTCAGGACATTTGGAAGAGCAGGCAATGCTCTTAACCTCTGAGTCATCTCTCCAGCCCGATAGGTTTTTTTTTTTAAAGATTTATTTATTATGTACGATGTTCAGCCTCTATGTATGCCTGCAGGCCAGAAGAGGGCGCCAGATCTCATTACAGATGGTTGTGAGCCACCATGTGGTTGCTGGGAATTGAACTCAGGACCTCAGGAAGAGCAGTCAGTGCTCTCAACCTCTGAGCCATCTCTCCAGCCCCCCCTTTTTTTTTAAAGGACTAGGCTGCGCACTCCAGAGGTGCAGGCTGGAGGATCAGGAATGTTGAAAGACTCGGGGGCACCTCAGCATTACTGCCCCCCCTCCTGGGAACCAGTAACCTGGTAATCACACACGCATGCACTGGAGCTTTGGGTACTTTCCATCCCCTTTGTAGTTTTTCTTCAATAGACCCAGGCCCTGGAACTGAGGCAAAATGACCTGCAGATGACCTGCAGGTGTTTCTCCTTGCTCAATCAACCCAGCAACTGCCATGGCATTGATCAATTATAGTTAGCTGGCCATTAAATAAGCCAGTCAAAATATCTGACAAATGATTCCTGGACTTCCCCCTTTGATTCTGCACTCCCCCTTTGATTCTGCATTTTTTTTCCTTTAAAAGAAGCCTGTTATAGCCACTCGGGTTCCTTCTCCTCCCAAGACTGAGGGGCCCTACCGCGGTAGTGAATAAAAATTCCTCTTGCTATTGCATCAACTGTGGTGTGAGAGTGGTCTCTTGGGCCGACCCCTCCTCTGTAAGTGGGCTTTAGGGCCCAACAATGCAAGGTCATCCTTGGGCTTGAAGCTAAACTGGGATACAACATACTGTTTAAGGCTGGGCGGTGGTGGCACATACCTTTAATCCCAGCACTTGGGAGGCAGAGGCAGATGGATCTGCCAGCCTGATCTAAAAGAGCAAGTTCCAGGACAGGCTCCAAAGCTACAGAGAAATCCTGTCTCAAACAAACAAACAACAAACAAAAACTTTACTATTTAAAAATGAAAGAATGAGAACACCTTTTCACTGGCAATTAGTGAAAGGCCACTGCTTCACTGGCATTAGAGCCTATTCTTCAGGATTCCAGGGCATACTGACAACCAGCTGAGATCCGGCCCTGTGGACTGAATGACTACTGGATTCTTCAGCCATCGTTTGGTAGACAGAAATTGCTGGCCTAGCAGAACCACAGACTCTACAAAGAGAAGCTCCTCTGAAGAGGGTTGAGAGATGCTTTGATCTACGGGTATACAATGACCAGCAGACCAGGATTGAGCCAAGGACCTGACTCAGAATCTGCGACATTCCACCAGACCCGGAGTGGGACTGAACCAGTTACCTAAGACACAGAGAGAACAAGCTCTACTAGGAGCAGAAGCCAGGAGCAAACCAAGTCCTGCGACACAGGTGGATCAGGATTGACCCAGCGACCAGATCCAGAGTCAACGATCTCCACTGGAACAGGTACAAGGGAGTAACAACTGAGCGAGTGAGCCAGAGCCAGAGACTGCTGAGGGTCCAGATGGACGTGAATCCGGGACCTTCAAGGGAGTAGACCTAAACCAACACCCTAGTGGGTTTGGGCGAGAGTCTAGGACCTCTCAGGAAATAGGCCGGAGCCAGGACCTCTGTCAGCATGGGCATGAGTGAACCTGGGTCCTCCGAGGGAATAGGAAGGAACCAGAGACTTTGGCGGGGTCAGGTGCAAGTCTGGGACCTCAGAGAATAGGCCTGAGCCAGGTCATCTGTGGGTTAGGGCATTGGTTTGGGACATCAAAGGGAATAAGCAGGAACCTGGAACCGCTGAGGGTCTGAGCAAGAGTCTGAGACCTCTGAGGAAGTAAGCAGGTCCTCTGTGGGTTCGGGCACACCAGAGCCAGGAATCTCTGAGGCAGTAGACCGGAACCAGAAACCTTTCCAGGTCCAACTCCAACCCAAGGACTTCTGCAAAAGGGAATCCAGACCAGGATTTACAAATACAGGTCAAAGGCGATAACCTAAGCCAAAGGTGCCCTGAGGCAAGGAACTCCACCTTGGGCTACAAATTCGACAGGACTGGAATTGAATAAGACACCTAGGATAGAGAGAGCCAAGGAAACAAGCTCCACTGGGAGCAAAAGCCAGGAGCAAATCCAGCCCTGGGAGCCAACCCAGTCCTGGGACACTGGCAGACCAGAATTGAGTCAACGACCTGACCCAGAGTCTGCGACCTTCACCGGAACCAGAGTGGGACTGAACCAGTTACCTAAGACACAGAGAGAACAAGCTCCACCAGGAGCAGAAGCCAGGAGCAAACCCAGTCCTGGGACACAGGCGGATCAGGATTGAACCAATGACAAGATCCAGAGTCAGCGATCACCACCAGAATAGGTCCAACTCCAAGCCAGGGACTTCTGCAAGAGGAGATCCAGACCAAGATTTACAGAAACAGATCAGAGCCAGCAGCCTAGGCCAAAGTAGGCCTGAGATAGCAAACTCCAAGGGAGCAGACCAAAGCACAGGAGCACTGAGCTACCTCCAGGAACAGGAATAACCAATGGGGTAACTAGAACTGTGACACTGACTGTACCATGAGGAAAACCATCTTAGCTTTGGATTCACTCTCACCTAGAAGATTATTCAACAGAATCTCAGACAGCACCAACCACACCTATTAAAAGAAAAGATGAGTAGAAAAGGTAAGTTCACATGCTATACCACAAAGAGCAACACAATACCAGTAAAACCTAAAGACCCTACAAAAGCAAGACCTGAACAACCAAATATGGATGAACCAAAAGAAAAAGATCTGAATAATAACCTCAAGAGAATGTTTGAAATTCTTAAAGATGAAATGAGAAGTTGCCTTAAAGAAATGCAGGAAAAAAAACAAAAAATTGGAAGATATCAGCAAATCACTTAAAGAAAACCAAGAAAAAGAACTCAAACATATAAAAGAAACTATGCAGGACTTGAAAACTGAGATAGAAAAATAAAGAAAACACAAGCCGAAGGAATTATAGAAACAGAAATCATGAGAAAAAGATCAGGAACGACAAATGCAAGCATGAACAACAGAATACAAGAAATAGGAGAATCTCAACTGCAGAAGATAAAATAGAAGAAGTATACTCATCAGTTAAAGAAAACATTAAATCTAACAAAAGCTTAACCCAAAATAGCCATGAAATATGGGACAACATAAAAAGGCCAAAACTTAGAATAATAGGTATAGATGAAGGAGAAGTTCAACTCAAAGGCACAGAAAATTTATTTAACAAAATCATAGAAGAAAACTTTCCCTATCTAAAGAAAGATATGCCTATGAAGATAAAAGAAGCTTACAGAACACCAAATAGAATGGATCCAAAAAAAAAAGTTCTCTCACCACATCATAATCAAAACACTAAACATACAGAGTAAAGAAAGAATATTATGAGCTGCAAAGGAAAAAGGCCAAGTAACATATAAAGATAGAGGTCCTGAGTTCAATTCCCGGCAACCACATGGTGGCTCACAACCATCCGTAATGAGGTCTGATGCCCTCTCTGGCCTGCAGACATACACACAGACAGAACATTGTATACATAATAAATAAGTAAATATTAAAAAAACATATAAAGATAGATCAATCAGAGCTACACCTGACTTCTCAGTGGAGACAATGAAAGCCAGAAGGTCATTGTCAAGCATTATGCAGACATTAAGAGACCACGGATACCAGCCCAGATTACTATACTCATCAAAATTGTTGATCACCATAGAAGGACAAAACAAGATATTTCATGACAAATCTAGATTTCACCAATACCTAGCCACAAACCCAGCCCTATATAAAATACTAGAAGGAAAACACCAACCCAAGGAAGATGGTTACACCAACAAAAACACAATTGATGATCTCATTACAGCAAATGAGATTACAGCAAATCATGAAGGAGAAACAATGCACAATATAACATCACCAACGATGAAAACTAAATTAACAGGAGATAGCAACCACTGGTCATTAATATCCCTTAATGTAAATGGACTCAACTCACCCATAAAAACGCACAGGCTAACAGATTGGATATGAATACAGAATCCATCCCTCTTCCGCATACAAGAAACACATCTCAACCTCAAAGAAAGACATCGTCTCAGAGTAAAAGGTTGGGAAAAAAATATACCAATCAAATGGGCCTAACAAACAAGCGGGTGTAGCTATCCTAATATCTAACAAAATAGACTTCAAGCTAAAATCAGTCAAAAGAGACAAAGGACATTTCAGCCGGGCGGTGGTGGCCCACGCCTTTAATCCCAGCACTCGGGAGGCAGAGGCAGGTGGATCTCTGTGAGTCCAAAGACAGCCTGGTCTACAAGAGCTAGTTCAGGACCCAAAGCTACAGAGAAACCCTGTCTCAAAAAATCAAAAAAAAAAAGAAGGACATTTCATATTAGACACAGGAAAATCCATCAAGAGGAAATTTCAGTACTGAACATCTATGCCCCAAATACAAGGGCACCCTCATATGTCAAAGAAACACTTCAAAAAAAGAAAAAAGAAAAGAAACACTTCGAAAGCTTAAATCATATGTTAAACCCCACACACTGATAGTGGGAGACTTCAACGCTCCCCTCTCACCACTGGAAGGTCAATCAGACAAAAAAATGAACAGAGAAATAAGAGAGCTAACAGATGTTATGACTCAAATGGACTTAACAGACATCTATAGAACATTCCATCCAAACAGAAGAGAATATACCTTCTTCTCAGCACCTCATGGAACCTTTTCGAAAATTGACCACATACTTGGTAACAAAACAAACCTCAACAAATACAAAAAAATCAGAATAACCCAATGTACCTTATCAGATCAGCATCCTTTAAAACTAGAAGTCAACAGCAATACTAATTGCAGAAAACCTACAAACACATGGAAATTAAACAATGCTCACCTGAATCATCAATGGGTCAAGGAAGCAATAAAAGGGGAAATTAAAGACTTCCTATATAATTCAATGAAAATGATCACACAACATACCCAAATTTATGGGACACAATGGAAACAGTGTTAAAGGAGACAAGTTCATAGCACTAAATGCCTACATAAAGAAGCTGGAAAAATCCCACACTAGTGAATTAACAGACCATTTGAAAACTTTAGAACAAAGAGAAGCAAACTCACCTAAGAGAACTAGATGGCAGGAAATAATCAAAATGAGAGCTGAAATCAAAAAAATAGAAACAAAGAAAACAATACAAAGAATCAATGAGACAAAGAGTTGGTTTTTCGAGAAAATCAACAAAATAGACAAACCTTTATCCAAACTAACCAAAAGGCAGAGAGAGAATATCCAAATTAACAAAATCAGAAATGAAAAGGGGGACATAACAACAGACACGGAGGAAATACAGAGGATCATCAGGTCATATTTTGAAAACCTGTACTCCACAAATTGGAAAACTTAAAGGAAATGGACAACTTTCTGGATAAACATCACTTACCAAAATTAAATCATGACCAGATACACAAATTAAATGGACCTATAACTGCTGAAGAAATAGGAATAGTCATCAAAAGTCTCCCAAACAAAAAATTCCCAGGACCAGATGGCTTCAGTTCAGAATTCTACAAGACTTTCAAAGAGAAACTAATACCAATACTCCTCAAATTATTCCACACAATAGAAACAGAGGGAACACTGCCAAACTCTTTTTATGAGACTACAATTACCCTGATACCCAAAGCACAGAAAGACAATACTAAGAAAGAGAATTACAGACCAATCTCACTCATGAACATTGATGCAAAAATACTAAATAAAATACTAGCAAATCGAATCCAAGAACACATCAGAACCATCATCCACCATGACCAAGTCAGCTTCATCCCATAGATGCAGGGATGGTTCAACATATGAAAATCTGTCAACGTAATCCACCATATAAACAAGCTGAAAAATAAAAACCACATGATCATCTCATTAGATGCCGAAAAAGCATTTGACAAAATACAACATCCCTTCATGATAAAGGTCTTTGAGAGAGCAGGGATACAAGAAACATACTTAAACATAATTAAGGCACTATACAGCAAGCCAACAGCCACCATCAAACTAAATGGAGAGAAACTCCCAGCGATTCCACTGAAATCAGGAACAAGACAAGGTTGTCCATTCTCTCCATACCTATTCAATATAGTTCTTGAGATCCTAACTGCAGCAGTAAGACACCAAAGGGTGATCAAAGAAGAAGTCAAACTCTCACTGTTTGCTGATGATATGATAGTTTACATAAGTGATCCCAAAAAATCTATCAAAGAACTTCTACAGCTCATAAACACATTCAGCAATGTAGCAGGATACAAGATTAACTAAAAAAAAATCAGTAGCCCTTGGCTGGGCGGTGGTGGCGCACACCTTTAATCTCAGCACTCGGGAAGCAGAGGCAGGCAGATCTCTGTGAGTTCGAAATCAGCTTGGTCTACTAGAGCTAGTTCCAGGACAGTCTAAAAGCTACAGAGAAACCCTGTCTCGGAAAAAAAAATCAGTAGCCCTCTTGTACATAGATGATAAAAGGGCTGGGTAAGAAATCAGAGAACCAGCACCCTTCACCATAGCCACAAATAGCATAAAATGTCTTGGAGTAACTCTAACCAAACAAGTGGAAGACTTGTATGACAAGAACTTTAAATCTAGAAGAAAGAAATTGAAGAAGATACCAAAAAGTGGAAAGACCTCCCATCCTCGTAGGTAGGCAGAATTAATATATTAAAAATGGCAATATTACCAAAAGCAATCTATAGATTCAACGCAATGCCCAGCAAAATTCTTCAAAGACCTCGAAAGAACGGTACTCAACTTTATTTGGAAAAGCAAAAAACCCAGGACAGTCAAAACAATCCTGGGCAATAAAAGAACTTCTGGAGGCATCACAATCCCTGACTTCAAACTATACTACAGAACTATAGTACTGAAAACAGCCTGGTACTGGCATAAGAACAGACAGGAGGACCAATAGTACTGAACAGAAGACCCAAATATCAATCCACACATCTTTGAACACCTGATCTTCGATAAAGAAGCAAAAAATATCAAATGGAAAAAAGAAAGCATATTTAACAAGTGGTGCTGGCATAACAGGATATCAACATGTAGAAAAATGAAAATAGACCCATATGTATCACCATGTACAAAACTCAAGCCCAGGGGCTGGAAAGATGGCTCAGAGGTTAAGAGCACTGGCTGCTCTTCCAAAGGTCATGAGTTCAATTCCCAGCAACCACATGGTGGTTCACAACCATCTATAATGAGATCTGGTGCTCTCTTCTGACATGCAGGCAGAACACTGTATACATAATAAATAAACAAATCTTTAAAAAAAAAAAAACCTCAAGTCCAAATGGATCAAAGACCTCAACATAAAGCCAGCCACACTGAACGTTATAGAAGAGAAAGTGGGAAGTACGCTTGGATGCATTGGCACAGGGAACCACTTCCTAAATAGAACACCAGCAGCACAGACACTGAGAGGAACAATTAATAAATGGGACCTCCTGAAACTGAAAAGCTTCTGTAAAGCAAAGGACATGGTCAACAAGACAAAACTACAGCCTACAGAATGGGAAAAGATCTTCATTAACCCTACATCAGACAGAGGTCTGATCTCCAAAATATACAAAGAACTCAAGAAATTGGACACCAAAAGATCACATAATCCAATAAAAAAAATGGAGTACAGACCTAAACAAAGAACTCTCAACAGAGGAATCTAAAATGGCTGAAAGACACTTAAGGAAATGTTCAACATCCTTAGTCATCAGAGAAATGCAAATCAAAACAACTCTGAGATTCCATCTGACACCTGTAAGAATGGCCAACATCAAAAACACTGATGACAACTTATGCTGGAGAGGTTGTGGAAAAAGGGGAACACTTCTGCATTGCTGGTGGGAATGCAAGCTGGTACAACCACTTTGGATGTCAGTGTGGCAATTTCTCAGACAATTTGAAAACAACCTTCCTCAAGACCCAATAATACTACTTTTTGATGTATATCCAAAGGATGCCCAATCATGCCACAAGGACATGTGCTCAACTATGTTCATAGTAGCTTTGTTTGTCGTAGAGAGAACTTGGAAACAACCTAAATGCCCCTCGATTGAAGAATGGATAAGGAAAATGTGGTACATTTACACAATGGAGTACTACACAGCAGAAAAAAATAACGACAGCTTGAATTTTGTAGGAAAATGGATGTAAATGAAAGACTCTAAATGCATTTCTGAGGCCTCTCAGCTCTAAAGGCATTTCTGAAGCCTTTCAGTATTACACACCTCTCTCCTGGAGATGTGACAGTTGTCCACACATGAATGTTGGGAACTTTCCATCATCTCCCTGAGTCTTTGTAAATGTTCTATTGAATAGGGGCAAAATAACCCTTAGGTGTTGACTCTGTTCCTGGGAAAGGGGCAAAGTGACCCACAGATTCTCCTTCTTACCTCACTCGGTCACACAGCCATTCTCCTACCCTGGCACAAACCAATCACTGCTAGTAGCCCTTTGAATAAGCCAATCCAATTAGTTGGAAAACAACCCTCAGTGTCCCCCCTTGTTTCTATGGCTTTTTGCTTTAAAAAAGATGGGCTATCCCCTCTCTTCCTGTGCTGAGACTGGAGGCGCAGACTGGACCCTGCACACACACACACACACACACACACACGCATGCACGCACGCACGCACGCATGCAAGATTGCCCTTTCCAAGAGAGAGCCACAGAACTCTCTCTTCCTGTGCTGAGATCGGAGGCGCACACTGGTAAGGTTGTGCATGCCTGGCGGTAAGGTCCCCGCGGGCCTCTTTGTTCCACACGACCCTGCACCACCGCACAGCAAGATTGCCCTTTCCTCTGTGGGGCCTTGGAACCCCAGGACTCTCTCTTCCTGTGCTGAATAGGAGGTGAAGACTGGCAAGGTTGTGCGTGCCTGATGGTAAGGTCCCTGAGGGCCTCTTTGTTCCACACGACCCCGCACCCTCCCTCCCCCACAAGTTTGCCCTGTGGGTCCTTGGAACACCAGGACTCTCTCTTCCTGTGCTGAGATTGGAGGGCCAGAAGGATCAGAAGTCCAGACAGGACTTCCTCTTCCTGCACTGAGATCAGCTATCCAGAGGGGTGAGTGTGTACAAGCCGTCCTGGGAGGTCCCCACCCACTGAGACTCCCCTGACTGAAATCAAAGAGATGGATAAGCGTCAATCCAAGAATTCCTCCAACAACCTGAAAAGCAACCTAATAACACCAGAAACCAATGAGTACTCAACAGGAAAACCTGAGCAACCTAACCCAGAATGAGTAAAAGAAATCAACTTTAAACATAAATTTATGAAAGTGATAGAGACCTTTACAGAAGATGTGAAAAACTCCTTTGAAGAAAGGGATGAGAAAACTAAAAAAGTTAGAATAAATGAATAAATTCCTCAAAGATACCCTAGAAAACCAAGAAAAAGCAATCAAACAGGTAATGGAAACAGTTCAAGACTTAAAAACTGAAATGGAGGCAATGAAGAAAACAAACCGAGGGAAGGCTGGAGATGGAAAATCTGGGTAAATGATCAGGAACTGCAGAGACAAGTATAACCAACAGACTACAAGAGATAGAAGAAAGAATCTAAGACGCTGAAGATACGATAGAGAAAATAAACTCATTGATCAAAGAAAACAACAAATCCAACAAATTCTTAACACAAAACACCCAGGAAATCTGGGACACCAAAAAAAGACCAAACCTAAGAATATTAGGGGTAGAAGAAGGAGAAGAAGCACAGCTCAAAGGCCCAGAAAATATATTCAACAAAATTATAGAAGAAAACTTTCCCAACCTAAAGATGGATATGCCTATGAGGGTACAAGAAGCATACAGAACACCAAATAGGTTGGAACAAAAAAGGACATCCACTCGCCATATAATAATCAAAACACAAAACATGCAGAATAAAGAAAGATTACTAAGAGCTGCAAAGGAAAAGGCCAAGTAACGTATAAAGGTAAACCTATCAGAATTACACCTGACTTCTCTATGGAAACCATGAAAGCCAGAAGTTCTTGGATAGATGTGCTGCAGACACTAAGAGACCATGGATGCAAGCCCAGACTACTATACCCAGCAGAGCCTTCTTTCACCATCAATGGAAAAAACAAGGTATTTCAGGATAAAAACAAATTTAAGCAATACATAGCCACAAACCCAGCCTTACAGAAAGTACTAGAAGGAAAACCACATCTGAAGGAAGCAAGCAACACTCATAATAACACAGACATCTAACAGCCCTGCACTGGCACAACTCAAAGAAGGGAAACACACAAACACTACCATCAGAAAAAAAAATAACCAGAGTTAACAACCACTGGTCATTAATATCACTTAATATCAATGGACTCAGTTCACCTATAAAAAAGCACAGGTTAAGAGAATGGATACAAAAACAAGATCCAACAGTCTGTTGTTTACAAGAAACACACCTCAACCACAAAGACAGACATTATTTCAGAGTAAAGGGTTGGGAAAAGGTTTTTCAATCAAACGGCCCTAAGAAACAAGTGGGTGTGGCTAAACTAATATCGAACAAAATCGACTTCAAACTAAAATCAATCAGAAGAGATGGAGACAGACATTTTATACTCTTAAATGGAATAATCCATCAGGATGAAGTCTCAATCCTGAATATATATGCCCTAATATAAAAGCATCCACATATGTAAAGGAAACATTACTAGAACTCAAAGCACACATCAAACCACACACAATAATACTAGGAGATTTCAACACTCCTCTCTCACCAATGGACAGGTCAACCAGACAGAAACTTAACAGAGAAATAAGAGAACTAACAGATGTAATGAATCAAATGGACTTAACAGACATCTATGGAACATTCCACCCAAACAGGAAAAAATATACTTTCTTTGCAGCATCTCATGGAACCTTCTCGAAAATTGATCACATACTCGGTAACAAAGCAAACATCCACAGATACAAAAAGATTGGAGTAACCACCTGTGTCTTATCGGATCATCATGGAGTAAAGTTAGAATTTAAAAACAATTCCACCCCCAGAAAGCCTACAAACTCATGGAAACTGAACAGTCAACTACTGAACCATTCCTGGGTCAAGGAAGAAATAAAGAAAGAAATTAAAGTCTTCCTTGAATTCAACGAAAATAAAGACACAACATACCCCAACCTATGGGACTCTATGAAAGTAGTGCTAAGAGGAAAGTTCATAGCACTTAGTACCCACATAAAGAAAACGGAGAAAGCACACATTAGAAACTTAACAGCACACCTAAAAGCTCTAGAAAAAAAAGAAGCAGACTCACCCAGGAGAAGTAGAAGACTGGAAATAATCAAACTGAGGGCTGAAATCAACAAAATAGAGACACAGAAAACAATCCAAAGAATCAATGAAACAAAGAGCTGGTTCCTTGAGAAAATCAACAAGATCGACAAACCCCTATCCAAACTAATCAAAAGGCGGAGAGAGAATACTCATATTA
>PVIU01020247.1:0-34405 GCA_004026605.1 Ondatra zibethicus
TAGACCAGATTGGTCTCAAACTCACAGAGATCCACCTGCCTCTGCCTCCTGAGAGCTGGGATTAAAGGCGTGCGCCACCACCGCTTGGCTCTCCTGGTCTTTTCAATGTGAATAGAAATTCAGGGGACACAAAGACAGAGAAGCAGCAGCATTGTGGGCAGTACAGTTTGCAAGAGCTTGGGGGTGCTGCTGGGCTCACATTTAGTACTGTTCCACCAGATAGCAGACAGCGTTTCCCTTATCACAAAACACTGTCGTGGACAGCATTTGGAGTAGAAACTCATTCTGCTTTAATTCTGGACAGTGGGTGCCAATGACATTTACTAAAATGTGAAATAAGAAAGAGGAATTGTTTGGATACACTGAGTTTGGGATGTTTGGGGGCCGTCCACGTAAATCTGTGAGCTTAACTAGTTAAAAACTGGTCTAGAGCTCAAAGGGGTGCAGAAGTTAGAGAGAGGCATATGAGAGCCCCCAGCCTCTAAGTACTAGCTGAGGACATGGACATAGAGGTAAATGGAGCGGATACTCCACTGCCCCCTCCCCTCACTTAAAGTGGGGGAAGAGGTACTGGAATACAGAGGGAAAAGCCATCGGATGAGGAGCGAGCCGAGAAAACAGAACACTGAGTGGTAATCCTGAAGTTAAGGATAAATTAGGCAAACAGGTCCAGAGCCTAAGAACACCAAAACAGGATTTGTCCTGAAAAGACTCTGCTGTTTTTGGAGGTCAGGAAGTCATTAGCAGCCCTGCCTGGATTCGGTCCAGTAAATGGAGGAAAAGTAGCCAGAGGACAGCTGGGCTCTGAGGGGTGGAAGAGGCCCACGGGGGTGAATGAGGAGACACCATCCTCCCTCCTTCAGGAAGTTTGGGCAAGAGGACGAGAAAGCCACAATGAACACGCGGGACAGGAAAGGACAAGGGAAAGTTTTTAGTTTTTAGAAAGTGTGAAGCTTGGAACCAGTTTTTAAACGGTGGGGAAGGAGTGGGTGGGATGGAGAGGTTTGCATAACTGTAGGGCAAAGGCGTCCTGACTGAGCCAGGCGCTGGAAGGGAAGGTGCTGGGCTTTGGAGAAGAAAAGGCACATTCTCCCTCTCAGGTCCAGGGTGAAAGGACAGAGTGACTCATTCCCAGGGGTGGAGGTAGGGATTCGAGGGCCACACTCCTCTCAGTGTTGGAACATGACATTTTGAGCTATGGTTTGAAGGCCATACAGAAACCGCACATATGTTACTTTTATTGAACCTTGCTAAGAGCCAAAAAGTGACAAGCATGCAGGTCAGGTCGTATGATTTTTCAGTGTGGGAGGTAAGGCTAAACACTCAACTTTCCAGACTAGGATGGTGGCTCCTTGGTTCAGTTGAACTCTTCGGAGGCGGCTAATCACATCCATCTAAAGTCTGACTTTGTGGTGAGCACCAAGGACAACATAGCAAACAAATAAAACCACACCTGGACTGGGCCTCCCACCAACTGCCAAGCACCAAATGAAAACAGTAAAAAGAAAGCCTTGAAAATGAGCAGAGGAGGAGACGATTAACTCTGGGCGCAGGTAAATAAATCAAGCTGGCAACGAGTTTTTAAGGGGCAGCGGTAGAGACCAGGAGGAGGAAAGTCTTTTTAAGGACAATAGGATAACCTGGTCAGCAGCTAGGCCTGGTAATTTATCCCGGGAACTCCAGGACTTCCCAGATGGAGGCAGGCAGATCTGAAGTACAAGGTCAACCTTAGCTATGCAGTGAGTTTCACAGCTCAGGCTGGCCTTGAACTCCGGATCCTCTTGTGGCCCTCCTGAATCCTGGGAGTGCAGGTATGAACACCGCGCCTAGCCTAGATGTTGTGTATAGTATAACCCCAAATGAATAAATTCTGAAGATATTCTCAGGAAGAAGGCTGCTATCTTCCCTGAGGAATATTTAAAACTTCCTTCAAAACCTAGAAGATTTGAAGCCGAGGGGCTGGCTCAGTCCTGAGTTAGGATTTCCAGCAAAAGCAATAGTGATATCAGGTGTGTACCTGTTACTCCAGGGCTGGGGAACAGAGGCAGGAGTATCTGGGCCTCACTGGTCAAGTCAACCCAGCCCACACAGCAAGCTCTAGGTTCAGTGAGAGGTTCTGCCTCATAGAAAATAAGGTAGGGAGGAGTCAGAGAAGACACCCAGTGGCAGCTTCTGGCCCTTTTGCAGATACATATGCCATGGTGTGCCAACCCTCTCCTGCAAAAGCACATGGGATTGGAAGAAGTAAGGTAAAGATGTTAATTTTCCTCAGACTGAACAAATTCAATACATTTCCAGTTAAAATTTCACCAAAAGCTTTCTGAAGATCAAAAAACAAAGCAAAACAAATCAAACCTCTACAATTCTTCTGGAAAAGGTAGAAATCTATCAATTACTAATTCATATTTGAAGAACAAAGAGAATTTACCAGGACATATCTTACTGTACTGGGCAGTGACATAATTAAAAGGGATAATTTAAAGAGCAAATATATCAGTGGAGATGAAAAGGACCAGGAATGCCCCTGTGTATGGGTGGTACTTAGTAGATACCCGGGAGATAAAGCTACATCTTACAGAGGATGACAGACTGCTTATTTTGGCGACATTGGAGAAACTGTTGCCCAATGAAGCCAAATAAATTTGGATTCCTACAACCCCAACATATTAGTTAGGATATCACTGAATTTTAACAACCATGAAGCTAATAGAAGCAAATATTTCTGTGACCAAGGGATAGCACAAGACTTTTCACAAAAGAATAAATAAAAAAATCATCAGGAGAGATGTTATTGACTTAAACTATACTAAAATTTCTGCTCAGTGAAGGACCTCACAAACAAGGTTAAGAAACAAACGGGACAGAAGGAAGGTGTCTTAGGGTTACTATTGCTGTGATGAAACACCATCACTGAAAGCAACTTGGAGAAAAAAGGGTTTATTTGACTTATACTTCCACATCACAGTTCATCATCAAAGGAAATCAGGGCAGGAACCTGGTGGCAGTAGCTGATGCAGAGGCCGTGGAGGGGAGCTGTTTACTGGTTTACTCATCAGCTTTCTTATAGAACCCAGGAACATCAGCTCAGGTATGGCAACACCCACAATGGGCCCTCCCCTTCAGTCACTAATTAAGAAAATGCCCGATGGCCAGATCCTATGGAGGCCTTTTCTTGAGGTTCCCTCCCTTCAGGTAACTGTAGCTTAAGTCAAGTTGACATAAAATTAGCCAGCACAGAAGATAACTGAGGTTCAAATTGGGATAATAAAAGAAAGGCATGAACACCAACTGTAGAAAGTAACACAGTAAATGAAAACAATGGGTTCATGATCTGAAGAAACAATTTAAAGAAGGCAGTCTGAATGGCTACTTTCGCAAAAAGAGGTGGGCATTCTGTACTAGAAACATTAAAGCCAGTGTGGCTGCTAAAGCTATCAGCAAGCTTTACAAACATGCATGCAGGGGATCCACGGAGGATAAACAGTGGTAGATGCTGTCTCATAGCTGTGGCTATGAGAAGTGGTGTCTCATGAATGAAGATACAAGGGAAAAATCTTTTTGCTTGTTTGTTTTTTGAGACGGGGTTTCTCTGTGTAACAGCTCTGGCTGTCCTGGTACTCAGGCTGTAGACCAGGCTGGCCTCCAACTCACAGAGATCCCCTGCCTCTGCCTCCCGAGTGCTGGGATTAAAGGCGTGCGCCACTCTGCCCGGCACAAGAGGAAATCTTACAGATGTCTGTGAAGGATTCTATTAAGTATGGTGAAAGCCTCCAATCATGTGATATAGAACTAATGAGAGCGTGCTCTGAAGAGACGGGGAGCATGACTGTTAGCATTGCTGTTATTCTGCTCAGTCAAGAGGGAGCCCTTAAAGCGATCTGCATAGATCTGGGTGTGTATTCAGGTCTTTATTAAACACACCACTTTGGGCTTCAGCCACATCTGACATGTGAGGGAGAAAAAGAAACACAGGTGGAGGGTGTTAAATGGAGAAGGGAACCTGAGGTGGTTTTCAGGAGATGAGAGAGTATCAGAGTTAGTTTTTGTCAACTTGACCCAAGCCTGTATATACCTGGGAAGGCAGGGTGAGGAATTTCTTCCATCAGAAGGGCTTGTGAACATGTGTGGGGCATTGTCTTGTTTACTAACTGATGTGGGAGGACCCAGCCCACTGTGGATGGCATCGTGACTGGGCAGGTGGGCCTGGGCGGTATAAAAAGATGGCTTTCTTAGTCAGTGTTCTATAGCTGTAAAGAGATGTCATGACCATGGCAACTCTTTAAAAGGAAAACTTTTAATTGACATGGTGGCTTATAGTTCAGAGGTTCAGTCCATTATCACCGTGGTGGGAAACATGGTGGCTGGGAGTATGGCTGCATGCTGGAGAACTTTACATCTTGATCCAGAGGCAACAGAAAGTGAACTGTCTCACTAGGCATGGCTTGAACATATATGAGACCTCAAAGTCCACCTCCACAGTGACACACTTCCTCCAACAAGACAATACCTAGTCCAACAGGGCCACACCTCCTAATGGAGTCACTCCCTATGAGCCTTTGGGGGTCATTTTCAGTCATTCATTCATAATGGCCAAGCAACGAAGGGGAAGCAAGCCAGTTAACAGTGTTTCTCTACCATTTCTGCTTTAGTTCCCACCCTGGATTCCCTGTAATCCATAAGGCAAATAAACTCTTTTCTTTCTACAAGTTGGTGTGGGTTGTTGTATTTCCTACAGCAACGTCAATCAAACTAGAACAGAAGTCTGGAGGAGCTGGGTGGTAGCAGTGCATGACTTTAATTCCAGCACTCGGGAGGTAGATGCAGGTAGTTCTCTGTGAATTCAAGGCCAGGCTGGTCTACAGAGTGAGTTCCAGGACAGCCAGGGCTGTACAGAGAAACCCTGTCTTGAAAATCCAAGGGAAAAAAGCAGGCATGGGCTTAGGACTCGGAGCAAAGAGGGAGCAACGTGTAGCGTCCTAGAGATAATCAATGGCTTAGGTTCACTGACTTCACAATTGTTTTCTGTATGATGCTCCCTCCCACAAGGCTCAGCATGATCAGTCCCTTTTCAATAGACATTGCTGGGAAATGACCAAAGGCCAAACTGATCTAACTGCTCCCAAAGTATCAAAAGAAAACATCAAGGTCTACATGTGAGGCACTGACATACTCTCCTCTCTGATGAAATCATATTTTCCCTCATTCAGCTAGACAATAGATTGCAGAGGAGACTGGCGGGGCCTGTAGTCTAAAAGGACAGAGCATGCTTTCAAGTAGGAAGAGGTGGAGCCATCAATCCTTGGCACAAGAAATTAGATCAATGTTAAATTAGAAGCAGCAATTTCCCCTCTAAATCTGAGTGTGAAGTTTGTGGCATGACCTTGTATTGCTGTAGGCATTTTCTTTACATCTTATTAAAGGTATGATCTAGGCAATTCTTTCTCACTCTTGATCTAAACAGATGGAAGTCACATGGAGCCAAATTAAAGATGACTTAGAGCAAGAAACCCATGTTCACCAGGAGGTCAGAATCAAGAATCCCATGCAATGGGCTCAGCTCATGCATAAACCCATTCAGTGTGGGCCCTTGAGGGGCAGAAGCAGTTTTTGTTACTCCTAAAAGAATAATTTTGTTTTCAAGTGTAAGTCTGTGTAGCGTATGTTCCTGTGTGTGTGCATGTGTTCCTGTGTGTGCATATGTTCCTGTGTGTGCATGTTCCCGTGTGTGTTGTGGGAGGCCGCTTGTTTGTTCCTGGCTGCCCAGACATGAAATAATCACACAGAAACTATTTTATTTGCAATACTGTTTGGCCAATTCTTAAGCATATTGCTAGCTACCTCTTACATCTAGAATCAACCCATTTCCTTTATTTTATATTTTACCATGAGGCTCGTGGCCTATCAGCAAGGTTCCAGCTAGCAGCTCATGTCTTTCCCCTTTGGCAGTGACATGGCTTCTCCCTGACTCCAACTTCTTATTCCCAGAATTCAATTTAGTTTTCCCCACCTAGCTCTATTCTGCCCTTCCATTGGCCAAAGCAGCTTCTTTATTCATTAACCAAAAAAAGCAACACATATGCAGAAGGACTTCCCACATCATCTTCCCTTTTTCTGTCTAAATAAAAAGAAGGTTTTAACTTTAATATAGTAAAATTACATATAACAAAACAGGTATCAAGCAAGAATTACAGTTACAATATATATAGATATCTACTTTATCTTTTATCATAAATAAGGAAAACCATAACTATCTATTCTTCAACTCCACCAAAGACTCCAGAAGAATATTATATTACTTCAGTTAACAGGAAGTGCATTGTAAGCATCCGCATATTGAAACCACTGAATTTATACCACAATCGGTGCCTTTAACGTGGTCAACCAACTCCATGTAAAACCTTAGAGGGCTTGAAAAGGAATTCTAGACACAAATATAGAGTTTAATACAGCTTTTTGCTCTTTGCTGACTGGGTGCCGCAGAGAGAATTTCCTGACTCAGAAGCTGCAGCAGAAAAAAAGTGGCAGTTTTAAAATGTCGGCTTTGTGTGCTATGCTGCTAGTGTGACCTCTGTCTCTTGCGGGAGACAGAGCATTTGGATGGGACTTGTGAGCAGATTGCTCCAGCTTGCTTGATGGCAACTTGGACCAGCGGTGTGCCTGGAAGTTGGTCAGTGTGGGCAGCTCAGAGATGCAAGCAGCTCCGCCATGCCGGAATGTGCGGAGCGTGGGCAGGAACTACCGTAACAGCGCAGCTTATGTTTTAGACTGGAGAGGCAAACAGGTATTACCGTATTACCCTTACTAGTGGCACAGCTTAAGTTTTTAAGAAGCGCTTAGCATTTTAAGAAGTACTCCTGGACAGTAAAGAATTACAGATACGCAATAGAACAGATTCAGACATAAATGACCTCTGAATGGGTCACAATGTTGGATAAATGTACGTAGGCTTGGGAGAGAGACGAAAAAAGAGTATAGAGAATTATAAAATAAAGTTAATGCTTAAAAAAAGGGTAAAGTCTTTAAAGAGACAGAGTACAGATAATCATAGATTAAAGGAATTAAAGAAAAATAAGCCATGTAAAAATGGAAAATTCACAGAGAGTCTGGATTTTGTGTATTATTGTGTTTTCTTTGAATTTTTTTGACTGTGAAGGAGCTAAATACAGAGAGACATTTCATTGTTTGGGCTATGGAGCTAAACCAACTTGTATATTATGAAGGTATCTTGACTTCAGAATTTGGGTCTAAGGATATGATGCTTTGGAAAGGAGGTTCTTCTTTTGTTTTCACAGAAGATGAGAACCTATAGACTTCTCCTACACCAATATGGTTTTATAGACTAAGGCCTCCTGAAAGGTTGCTGTGAACACCCTTAAAAAATTACTTCACCCAACTGCTGACTGAGATAAATCTAGCACATAGGATACACCATGAAAGACCTGATTAACAGCGCCCCCATACAGCATGAAGAAGTTTGGAGAGAAATAAATATGCCCTTATTCACAAATATGGTTTAAAACTGTTTGTTTACATTTAAAGGGGGATATGATACAGATATGAATAATTTGCATTGGTACAAATCTTGATTTATTGATACAAATTTAAGGTAATTTTGTTATATGTATATGTATTTCTGATCTTGATTAAGGTATTGTGATTGTGTGGCTCATTTACAAAGGTAATGTATAATTAATAAATATAGATTAATAGATAATCTCTATAATAGAGATCATCAAATTTGTAGTCATGTTAGATTTTCTAGATGTGCATTTCAGATGGATGGGCATTCTTCATATTTTTTAAAGACTACCGAATATGTCATTTAAAATGTTTTAATAACATAGGACTTTTCATGACAATGAGACATGTCTGCTCCTGGCAGCACCAAGCTACTTCGAGAGTAAGATGAGCATCGAAGAGGTTCCTTCACCATTTGGGCAAGAAACTGCTCTTGCCTGGACTACTTCACTGGATGTGCAGTACCCACAGAGAGATGACTGCTGAACTTGCCCAAAGCTTCATGGAAAAATCTGCTGGATACTATGGGCCTGTAGGCTGAAGATGGATGCCGCAATGGTACAGAAGAACCTTGGGCAAATGTCCAGGTAACGAGATGTCTCTGTCATTTCTAGAGTTTTGGAAGTTGCTTACAATGTACTTTCTGTTTATATAGGTAATATTATATTCTTCTGGAGTCTTTGATGGAGTTGAAGAATTTATAGTTATTATTATAGTTTTCCTCAGTTATGTTAAAAGATAAAATAGATATAAATATTGTAACTGTAGTTTTGCTTGATACCAGTTTTGTTACATGTAATTTTACTATGTTAAAGTTAAAGCCTTCCTTTTTGTTTAAACAGAAAAGGGGAAATGGTGTAGGAGGTTCTTCTGTTCATGTGTTGTTTTCATTGGCTAATGAATAAAGAAACTGCTTTGGGCCTGATAGGGCAGAACTTAGGTAGGTGGAGAAGATAGAACTGAATGCTGGGAAGAAGGGCAGAGTGAGAGAAGCCATGGATCTTCTGCCTGAGATGGACACTGGTTGGAATATTGCTGGTAAGCCACAGTCACATGGCGATATACAGATTAATAGAAATGGGTTAAATTAAGATGTAAGAATTAGCCAATAAGAAACTAGAGCTAATTGGCCAAGCAGTGTTTTAATGAATACAGTTTCTGTGTGGTTATTTCCAGGGCTAAGCTAGCCAGGTGGCTGGAAAGAACAAAGGGACCCTCTCCATACAACAAGCAACTTCCAAAACTCTAGAATTGATAGAGATATCTTACTGCCTAGATAGTCACTCAAAGTTCTTCTGTATTGTTGGAGCATCCATCTTTAGCCCACAGGCCCAGAGTATCCAGTAGACTTTTCCACAAAGCAGGAAATCTCAAAGACAGTTTTGCCTATATTGGCAGTTTGTCAGTCACCTTTTTCTGTGTCCTGCAGGATGTCTGGCAGACTCCTTCATTGAAGCAGGAATCCCAAAGGACCATCTCACCTTCAGGCAAGTTCAACAGTCATTTTTCTGTGGGTCCTACATGTTTAGTTCATTCATCATAACACCAAGTAGTCCAGGCAAGAGCAGCATCTTGCCCTAATGGCTAACAAGCCTCCTCGATTCCCATCATCCTCTTGAAGTAATTGGTGCTGCCAGGAGCAGATGTGTCTCATGTCATGAAAAGTCCTAAGTTCTTAAAACATCTTAAATGCCATATTCTGAAGGTCTCTGAAAGATTTGAAGAATACCTATCTAACTGAAATAAATCTCTATATATCTAGAAAACCTAACTAACATAACTACAAGCTTGACTATTATAGATAATTATCTATTAAGCTATATTTCTTATTATACATTACATTTTTAAATGAGCTGCACAAACAATACCTTCATCAAGAGCAGAAATATACATATAACAAAATTGATCCCAAATTTGTAGTAACAAACCAAGATCCATGCCAGTGCAAATCTCTATAGAATATCCCCCTTTAAATATAAACAAACATTTATAAACAATCATTTAAAGAATTTGGGCATAGTCCTCTCCAAACTGCTTCCTGCTTTTTGTTAGGCAATGTAACTTTTGGGGCTTTTTATGGCAATCTTTCAGGGGGTCTTCGTCCATCAAATCACATTAGTCTGGAAGGAATCCACAGGTTCTCATCTTCTGTGGAAACAAAAGAAGAACCTCTTTTCCAAAGCAACGAATCCTATATATGCTGGTTTAGCTTAGCAGCCCATATGATGAAATGTCTCTCTGTACTTAGCTCCTTCACAGTCAAAAAATTCAAAGAAAACTCAATAATATACATAATCCATCTTAATGTGGCTTATTTTACTTACTCTACTACTTTTTCTATAAGTTTACTCTGTCTCTTTAAAAACTTTGTTTTATTTTTTAGAAAACCATTTACTTCTTTTTATAACTCTCTATATTCCTTTTCTTGTCTCTCCCAAGCCTACATAAATTTATCCAACACTGTGACACATTTAGAGGTCTTTTTTAAATCTGAATCTGTCTTTATTGTGTATCTGTAATTATTTTCTGACCAGAAGTGCCTTTTAAAAAAAGTTAAGTGGGTGTGGCTAGGGCCAACTCCACGGCACTGCTTTTGGCTCCTCCTAGTCCAACATGGCAGAGGCATGTTCACTGCCTCTGAGAGCCATTTGCTCTGCCCCAGATCCAGGGTCACAGTGGGCCTGTAATGCCATTAAGCAAGTTGTAGCACTCTGCTCACAAACCCCATTTAAATGCTTGGCCTCCTGAAAGAGCCAGAGTTCATGCTGGCAGCATGAACCAGGAAGCTATCATTTTCGAAACCGCACTTAAAGGAGCTGCAGCCAGCAAATAGCCCATCCGAAAAAACATGTGGCTAAACTTTGCTTTTTTGTGTGTCTAGAATTCCTTTTCAAGTTCTCTCAGGTTTTATGTGGATTTAGCTGGCACACATTGGTGCACCAATCTGTTGTGGGAGGCCGCTTGTTCGTTCCTAGCTGCCCAGACACAAAAAGCATGATTCCTTTTGAGATATTCTCAAAGAAACTTCCTTTGGTATTCATAATTGCCTTGAATTTGTATTTGAACTCTCTTTTGGTATACTATTTTTATATAACACCAGCTTCTTCATTAATCAGTTATTTGAAAAACCTTATTGGATCATTTGTTGAAATTTATCTCAACTATTGAAAGTAACAAGTTCATTTTCAAATGAAGTAATTACCAATCTGCCACCCACTTCCATTTGTTTCAACAAGTATGTCTACTGACAGATCATTAAACTAATTTTAGCAATGGGTCCCCGTGTCACATTCCTAGGGCTGTTTTTAGTTACTTTTCCTGGGGAAGAAGTCTAATGACCTCACATAGGGCACCAATAACAGACCACAACAATGATTTCATAAAAGCCTAGCTTGATGGACGAATGGGTTTATTGGGTTTATTTACAGAAACCCAGGTGAGGAATTCTCAGAAGAGTGTTGATGACTCGAAGCATCTGCATGGTAGATGATTATTTCATAGATGCTGCATCATGGAATCCTGCCTTAAGGCAGTCTTTTATCTAAGATCAAGTACAATTGGGAAACAAAATGGGTGCAAGGGAATGTCCCCAACCCCATTAGCTTCACCTTAGACCTAGCTATCACTGTGTTTGTATGCTTATTTTATTGCTATGATTATAGGGCCAAAGTGATAGCTCTTCCATGGGTTGACAGTTGGTCAAATCTATAATAGACTACTACAAAAAAAGTACCACAGATGAAGTGACAAAAACCTAACAGAAATTTATTATATTACAGTTGCAGAAATGTAAGATCAGGCTGTATTCTGCTCTAAGTCACTGCATTGTAAAGATATTTATTTATTATTTTATTTATTACTTTTTTAAATTTATTTTTTTTGTTTTGGCTATGCCATGCCTTGAGAGGCTCCATTTTACAAGGAGCTTTTGAGTCTATTTTGATGATTCTGTTTCTTTGTGGGCACATAAACACCATCTGTTTGGTTGCACTCATTTACATTCAGACGGATAGCCAACTTACTCCTCAAAGGAAAAATGGTAACCTATACATTTATTAAGGAACACTGGAATCATATGAGCACGCAGGTGTGTTAAAGTCACACCGAAAGAAGCAGGCCTGAGAACTCAGGACCCATACCTGACCAAGGGAAGTGATGCAGCTCTCTCACCTGGACCCCCTAAAGAGGAGGACACTCAACACTGCTGTGCCAAAGGCCCAGCTGACTTCTCCTCTGTCAGGCGCTGATGAGCAGAGAATGCCCTGCTTGTTCCAGTTCTGGCCCCACTGTTAGTGTAGCCTACTTAAACGTCACCCATCCACTTGCCCATTTGTCCCTCTGGACCTGTCATCCATTTGTCTGCTCGGGTTTCCTTCTGGATCCAATCATGTCCTCTGCCTCTATGGTCTTGTGTATTATGTCTGCATCTCAACTTGACTGCCAGGTTCAGCTTAGCTCTGACCTGTATCTTGACTTTACTGAGGTTCCCAGCAGACTTGCAGCAGACCTTGCCATCTTATTCCCGCAGAGACTTGGTTTCAATCTCTATCATCTGCTCAGTACCTTTTAGAAACCCTTTGAACTCTGGTTTAGCATCCTTCACCATTTGTAGTCTTTCTGATACTTATACACATGTATACGTACATGCATACTTGTGTGTATATAAATAATAGATAAGTGACTCTCATCTGTGATGGGAAATCTGAGAATTGTGTGTGCGATCTGAGAATTGATATTAATAGGTAGTAGTATTTGGAGGACTGGAGAGATGGCTCAGCAAGTAAAAGAGCTTGCTGCCAATCCTGACGACACATGGCAGAAGGAGAGACCAACTCCCACAAGCTGTTCCCTGACCTCTCCATGTGCTCTGTGACACGTGTTCAACACATCCTCACAAATAAATAAAAGTAATGATTTAAAAATTGGAATCAGATAATTTATGTTTCTCTTTCTCAGCTTTCAAGGGGACCAGAACTATGTGACCAATTGCTGCCCAAAATACCCCTAGTATATCTTACTTATTGTTATTTAACTCTGATAGTTTATAAAGACACAGATGTATTTTAAGCCTGGTACATTCGCAAGAAGACTAAAAACTTGAGATCAGGATGTTAGCAGGTCATGCTTTCTCTTGTAGGAGGGAATCTCCGCTGGTTCTGATATTTGCTCCCAGCTCTTGCTATTTCTTGGCTTGAGGATGCTTCACCCAAGTCTCTGTTTTGGTCATCAGAGGCCTCTGTTCTCACCATGTCCTAATTTGTTGTTTTTATAAAAGCACAAGGCACAATAATAGACGTCATCCTTATATTATTATACAGTTCTAGTATGACTTCATCTTTACTACCTATACCTGTAACAACCCTGTATTTAAACAAAGTGTTAGTGGTTAGAACACCAACCTATGTATTTGAGAGGGAGATATGCAATCAACAAGGGGAAAGTCAAAGTTCTTGAGGAGAGAAATTGATAACTCATAGCCAGAGAGTTGACTAGGAACCTTGAACTTTCCATGTTTGTCTGCTTATTTTAAGGCTCTGAGTCATGTACATTGGGGTTCCTGGCTAGCCAGCTGTTTGGAGGAGGTCTATCAGGCCCATGGTTCTGTGCAGAGGTGGCATGGAAGAGGTCTATCAGCCCTCTGGCTCTGTGCAGAGGTGGTGTGGAGGAGGTCTATCAGGTCTATGGTTCTGTGCAGAGGTGGTGCGGGAGAATTGTCTGTATTCTGTCAATCATGTTTTAAATAAATGCTTATTGGCCAGGCAGGAAGTATAGGTGGGAAAACCAGACAGGAAGTAAAGGTGGGGCCAGAAGAACAGGAGTATTCTGGGAAGAAAGAAGCTCTTTCCCCACCCCTGCCCAGGCCACCGAAGAAGCAGGATGTGTCCTGCCCCGCTGAAAAAGGTACTGAGCCATGTGGCTAACATAGATAAGAGTAATGGGCTAATAAAAACTTATAAGAACTAATACTTAGCCTGAGTTAATGGGCCAATCAGTTTATAATCTTCTGGAGACCTCTGTATGATTTTCTTTGGGACCTAATGACTGTGGGACCTGGTGGGAGGACAGAAACCAACCAGGCCTTCATGCTACACAGAGGTGGTGTGGAGGAGGTCTATCAGGCCCACAGTTCTGTGCTAAGGTGGTGTGCTCATGGTGATTCTGGGTAACCCTGAAGCTGAGGTGGATGAGTCCAGATGCAAGTCAAAAAGGACCTTTCTCCTTGGATTTATTTCCCAGAGCATCACAGAAAGCAGTTTCTTGCTGGACCTGGGAAAATGCCTTCTTTCCCACTAGAAAGTGACCCTGTCCTTCCAGAGACACAGATTTATGAGTTTTCCTGTTGGGTCTTTATTTTTATCTTCCCAGCTGCTTAGAGGAAAATGAGGATAGTTCTGAAAGTAAAACTTTCAATCCAGATTTTTTGTTTTTTTAAATTGCTGCAAGGTTTGTGGTTTTGGGTATTACTTGTGCATTTTCACTCACAAAGTAAGCTTGAGCTGTTGAAATGTGGTCATTAATTGATTAATCTCAGTTAAGCCTTCCCTGGTAGGCAATTCTTGTCTCATCTTTCCAGTGAGCTTGAAACCAGGTTGCAATATTTTCTGATCATGAAGGTTGCCCCAGCTGAAGACTCTTGGTCGGAAGGTTCATGGAAAGCCTGGGTGTCAACTTCTTTCCTGGCTGGATTCCAGCTGATGTTAAAAACCCCACTGCTGCTTGGTTTGGCTTCCTCACATTACCTCTTTGCGTGGGTGTTACAGGAACCTTCCTCTCAGTGTCCAATAAAACCCACCTCTTCCCCTTTCAACCTTGCTACAAAAGGTTGGAAAAAAGCCTCACTGTTATTTTAATTTAGACAAAGGTAACCAGGAGGACAAAGTGAGAAGTGGTTGGCACCATTCACACAGAGGGCAACTGGGATACAGCTCATCAGACAGATGCCCCTTTCAGTCATAAGAGTCCCATGGGAGCTTAAGGTTCCACCTCACAGTTATGGAAATGATTATCAATTCACATGTGCCAAGAACCAATGGCAAAAAGAAATTTTTCTTGAGTCATGGGTGGCAAAGTGTAAGTCTGTGAGGTCGCTGGAAGGGCATAGGTAGCCACGGGAAAGAAGAAAGAAAGTCTGTCTTCTGAGCAGACAGTTGTGTGCACAGAACCCAGGCACAGTTGAGCTCTTGAGTTGGGGAGTGTGCCACATTCACAGCTGGGTGGGGAGTGTGCCACACTCAAAGCTGGGTGTGGGGGCTCCTGTTTCTGGTCTGCCTTTTTGTCTAGTTGGGGGACAAGGAGGTTCCTGGGTTTGCAAAGGTAACAAAGGCAAATGGAAAGTGCAGGCAGGGGAGAAGCTAAAAGCAAGACTTTCCCTGTTAAAAATTGTATTTGCTGTCCTGTTTTAATTGCCCAAAAAGTATGATTATATTAAAGAATAGTCAAACAATACAGAATATTTAAAGAACTAAAACTATGGTGGTATATAGCTTTTTTTTTTTTTTTTTAAGACAGGGTTTCTCTGTAGCTTTGGAGCCTGTCCTGGAACTAGCTCTTATAAACCAGGCTGGCCTCAGACTCACAGAGATCAGCCTGCCTCTGCCTCCTGAGTGCTGGGATTAAAGGAGTGCACCACCACTGCCTGGCTGGAGGCAGAGGCAGTTCCTCTGAGATCCAGGCCAGCCTGGTCTACGGGCGAGTTCAGGCTGGGGCTACATGGTGAGACCCTGTCACAAACAAACAAACAAACACATGAACTAAAAAAACACAGACCTTCCACAGGTTTTTCATGGTACAGTCAGTGTCACAGTTCTAGTTATCCCGTTGGTTACTCCTGTTCCTGGAGGTAGCTCAGTGCTCCTGTGTTTTGGTCTGCTCCCTTGGAGTTTGCTGTCTCAGGCTTACTTTGGCCTAGGCTGCTGGCTTTGATCTGTTTCTGTAAATCCTGGTCTGAACCTCCTCCTACAGAAGTCCCTGGCTTGAAGTTGGACCTGTTGTGGTGGAGATTGCTGACTCTGGGCCTGGTCACTGGCTCAGTCCTGGTCTGCCAGTGTCCCGGGACTGCGTTGGCTCCCAGGGCTGGATTTGCTCCTGGCTTCTGCTCCCGGTGGTGCTTGTTTCCTCCCACCTTCTCTGTCCTAGGAGTCTCAGTTCTGTTCCACTCCTGTGGAATTTGTTGCTCAAGGTGGAGTTCCTTGCCTCAGGGCAACTTTGGCCTAGGTTACTGGCTTTGACTTGTATCTGTAAATCCTGGTCTGGATTCCCTCCTGCAGAAGTCCCTGGGTTGGAGTTGGACCTGGAAAGGTTTCTGGTTCCCGTCTACTGCCTCAGATGTCTCAGGCTTGGGTGCACCCGAACTCTCAGAGGACCTACTTACTTCCTCAGAGGTCCCAGACTCATGCTTGGACCTGCAGGGGTTCCAGGTTCCTGCCTATTCTCTTTGATGTCTCAGACCAATGCCCAAACCCACAGAGGCCCTGGCTCAGGCCTACTCTCTCTGAGGTCCCAGATTCATGCCTGGCCCCACCGAGATCTCTGGTTCCTGCCTATTCCCTCGGAGGACTCAGGTTCACTCACGCCCAGACTGGTGGTGGTCCTAGCTCAGGCCTAGTTCCTGGGAGGTCCTAGACCCTTGCCCAAACCCACCAGGATGTTGTCTTAAGTCTACTCCCTTGAGGTCCCTGATTCATGTCCGGACCCTCAGCAGTCTCTGGCTCTGGCTCACTCACTCAGCAGTTACTCCTTGTACCTGTTCCAGTGGAGATCGTTGACTCTGGATCTAGTTGCTAGCTCAATCCTGATCTGTCTGTGTCCTGGGACTGGGTTTGTTCCTGGCTTCTTCTCCTGGTGGAGCTTGTTCTCTCTCTGTCCTAGGTAGCCAGTTCAGTTCCACTCCAGTTCTGGTGGAGATTGCAGACTCTGCACCTTTTGTTTTCAGTTCATGTTCACATATATTGATTACAGGTACTAATGGGCCATTATGATATTATATCCTCGTGTATAATGTATTTTGATCACGTTCACTCCCCCAACCCTTTCTGATCTTCCTCATTTCTGCTGATGCATTTCCGCTTCCCAGCTACTACCTCTTCTGTCTTCCTCCCTTCCCTTCCCTCTGCCCTCCTCCTCCCTGTCCTGTCTGCCTACTCTGTCTTCCTCTCCACCCCCTCCTTTTTAGTGACCCATTGAATCTAAGTAGGATTGTTTACAGAAACATGGACGAAGTGTTATCTCTAGAAGTGTTGACACTTGGCCACTGGCTAGAGTACTGGAGAGAATGTCTCACTCTTTCCTAGTACTCATTGCCTGCGTTTCTATTTTCAGGGAGGGACAGGGCCCTCCCCTTTGGTTGACAGGCCTAATCTTGTGCCAATCTTGTACTGGTAATCCCAACTGTTGAAAGTTCAAGAGTGTAACAGCCTTGCTGTGTCTAGAAGAGTGTCCTACCACATTCCAGCCCTTCCTTTAGCCCTACAGTCTTTCTGGCTTCTCTCTTCCAGGATGTTTCCAGAGCATTTGGGAAGTGATATAAATATCCCACTTGGGGATGAACATTTATTCTTTTCCTGATGCCTTGTAAGTCTTTGTAGCAACTGGCGCCCATTGTGAAATCCCCTCTGTACAAAACTGACAGAAGTGCTTACTTATGAGTGTCAACGAAATCTTTACAAGGCGGTTCATTAAGAAAGCACTTTTATAGGTAATTTGCATTGATTTTTTTTGTTGATGGTACTTTGAGCTATTCATGAATAATTACTAATTATTCATTGCCTTAGGCGGGTATATGGTTTCTAGAAGCAATCCTCTTGAGCTCTGTAGACATAAGGATCTGATAAAAATGAGTTATGCAGTCCAATGACCGATTGCATGAGATTACTAGTGCTAGACATGGCAGTAAAGGTAATCCCATTACTTGGGAGCAGAGGTGGGAGGATCTCCAGGTCTAGGCTAGTATGGGATTCATACAGAGTTCCAGGCTAAACTAGGGTACACAGTAAGACCCTATATCAAGAAACAAAAACAAAAACAATTGACAAGCAGAAAAGAAAAGCGAGAGAGAGAGAGAAAGAGAGAGGCCAGATAAGGAGGTGTATGTCTATAATCCAGTCATCAGGATAAAGAAGAAGTGAGATGATTGCTACTAATTGAAGGTTAACCTGTGCTACATAGTGAGTTCCAGCAAGCCTGAACTATATAACGATACCCTGTATGGGTGGGGGAGAAGGAGGAGGGGGGAGGTACAACATTCATAACCAAAAATATATCTCTTAAAATATAGGATAACAAGGGGCTGGAGAGATGGCTCAGTGATTAAAAGCACTAGCTGCTCTTCCAGAGGACCTGGGTTCAATTCCCAGCACTCACATGGCAGCTCGTAACAGCCTGTAACTCCAGTTTCAGGGGATCCAACACCTTCACACAGACATACAGACATGCAGACAAAACATGAGTGAACATAAAATAAAAATAAATAAAACAATAGGACCACAAAAATAAGGAGGGCACTCTTTGGGTATGGAGAGTCAAGGAGAAACTGTAGGCTTTGCCGAGAAGACTGTGTTTCTGCAGCATAAGATGTAATGGCCATGGTCTGTGCCAGTGAGTATGCAGTGGCAGTAAGAAAACTCTGCTTGGCATTGTAAACTCATACATGTATTTTTATTTGCTATGAAAAAAAGTTGATGGTGTGAAGTAATGAGGACACAGCTTTAAAAATAAGTCAAGGTTTTAAGTCAAATCTGTGAGAATAAGAAAATAGGTGTTGTGGTGTGCTAAATGCTGTTCTAGGCAGCACTTTTTCAGGCTGGCAAATGTCAGGCTTCTGCCAGTGTGAACAATTGCTTTTGCTGGCAACAACAGTTCAGGCAAAACAGAAAGAAGCAAGCCGCTGTCTTTTAACACAGAGAAGATGAAAACTTTGAACTTTTCATGGAAATAGTTTGCACATTTCTTTTACTGCTGTTTAAAGAAATAGGGATTCCAGGGGCTGGAGAGATGGCTCAGTGGTTAAGAGCACTGACTGCTCTCCCAGAGGACCCAGGTTCAACTCCCAGCACCTGTATGGCAGCTCTCAACTGTCTGTAACTACAGTTCCAGAGGACCCAACATTCTTACACAGGCAAAACACCAATGCACAATAAATAAATAATTAAAAAAAAAGAAATAGGGATTCCATGAAAATTTGTGTTCATGATAAAAGTAAGTTGTAAAAGAAACAGCACAGGTCTTCTGGGGTTAAAAGTGTGATAAATAGGAGGTAAGCTCAGGATGTGGGATTCCCCTCTGTATGCTGTGAATATGTTTGATTCCCATTGGTTAATAAAGAAGCTGCTTTGGCCTACCAACAGGACAGAATAGAGCAAGGGAGGAATTCCAAGCAGATAGAGGAAGAAAGAAGGCCAAGTCAATGAGATGCCATGTAGCTGCCACAGGAGACAGATCCCTGGAAACTTACTGGTAACCATGAGCTTTGTGGTAAAATATAAAATAATAGAAATGGGTTAATTCAAGATATAAGCGACAGCTAGAAATATACTTAAGCTATTGGTCAAACAGTATTGCAATTAATATAGTTTCTGTGTGATTATTCAGGTCTGGGCAGCCAGGAACCGAACGAGTGGCCTCTGCCAACAAGCTCGAAAGGAAGAAATGCATGTATTTGGAAATGATGATTACTATGAACTTTTGCTGGCCCTTGTAGACGAGGGAAGAGCCTGCATATGACAAAGTGCATTACATACCTGGTGTTCATTCACATCTTTTTTTTTTTTTTTTTTTTTTTTTTAGAAATCCAGCATGGTGGCACATGTCTTTATCCCCCACACTCTCAAGGCAGAGATAGGTAGATCCCTGTGAGTTCAAGGTCAGTCTGGTCTGCAGAGTTAGTTCTAGGCCATTCAGGGCTACATAGTGAGATCTCGCTTCAAAGAATTTATCTTAGCTCAATGCATCCCTGGGCCCACCTAAAATATTTTTCTAAACTTGTTTGCACTCAGTAGAAGGTCCCTAACATTTCAGTTGATGAAATTATTGGAGAAACCTCTAGGTTCTATTCTTTTGTTCTATCTATTGTTTGTCTGTATTGTTTTGCCCAGAGAGCAGTTTCAATGAACCAGCTAACTTGAGATTGTCTCACAGCATGGGAGATGGTCAGGCACTAAGAATGGGGGTGGTTGGTGGGGAGGAGATGGGTACCGATGGGGTCATTGGCCCATTGAACTCATTGCCACCACTTCTTTTTCTGTGAAGCCTTTTAGGCTGTTGAATTGGATTTCTGTTTTCTGTGGTGCCCAAAATTCTTAAATGATATGGAGCCTTTGACACAATCTTGTATGATCTGCTTCATATATAAGTTAGTCATTGTCACAATGACAAGTTACATGATTTTCTTCCTCATATCCTCTGCTAGGCAGGTCCAGCCTTCTGGCCTTGAGACATGGCATTGCCACCTACACAGAGTACACTCAAGAACCATAAAATTCAGTTAAAAAACCAAGCACATATTTGAAGAAAGTGACCAATTTTGTTGTGAATCACACGCATCACTATTTTGGGATGCATATGGCTTATGGGCTCCAGGTGGTATGCACTAAACTATTCATTGCATTCATGAATAACATTCGCAAAACATTACCTTTTCCTCATTATTGTATTTAATGCCCAAAAGCATTTGACATATTAAAAAATTTGCTGATGTAGATGATGGGAAATAAAGAAATGGGGCCCTCAGATTTGATTCAGCAGAAAATGCCAGATCCTAAACATTGATAAAACCCATACTCAGACTTTTAAAATCAAATAACATTGGTAACATTGGTAAAACAGAATAGGTGAAGGACCTGCCCTCTGTCTTGGTCCTCTGTGACTATATTAAAAGTGCCCACAGTAGACACATCTGTTTGCCTTTGTTTAATTTAGTATTGCTGAATCCCATGTAATCAGAGAACCCATCTCCTCAATCTATATCGATTAGTGTCCAATGAGTGAAGCATGATTAATAAAAGCTCAGGGTCAGAAACTGGGGTTCAACCTGAAGATCTGAAATGATCTGGTAAAACAGCCAGCCACTGGCTCTTAACTCAACCTCAGTTTGAAATGGCGATCCTGCCTCCTGGAAATCTCAGAAGGAGACTGCGCCTGAGAGCTGTCTTCCCCCATTTTATATTCCTCTCTAGGGCTGGGATTAAAGGCATGCACCACCATCATTAAAGGTCAAGTTTCTTTTGCAGCTAGTGTGGCTACTGGGATTAAAGGTGTGTGTCACCATAACCTGGTCTATAAGGCTGACCAGTAAGACTATTTTACTCTCAGATTTTCAGGCAGTCTTTATTTATTAAAATACATTTGAAATGCCACTACAAATGAGGAACTCACAGAAGCTGTGATTATCTGTACATATTCATCACAAGATGGGGACCACCAACACCCTGTCACCAAAAGGGGAGGGGCTCATGAAACTCTTTCTTTCCTGAGGACTTATATTCAGTTAATGGTTGTTGGGGTGGGAGAGACCTTTTAGCCAGTGGAGTAGCCCCTGATTAAGGTGCCCATGCTCCTGTAAACAAACCCTCATCCATGCTCCTGCAAACAGCCCTAAAGAATCTGATTGGGGGGGCTGGAGAGATGCCTCAGAGGTTAAGAGCACTGATTGCTCTTCCAGAGGTCCTGAGTTCAATTCCCAGCAACTACATGGTGGCTCACAACCATCTGTAATGAGGTCTGGTGCCCTCTTCTGGCCAGCAAGCATACAGACAGACAGAACACTGTATATATAATAAATAAATAAATCTTTGAAAAAAAAAGAGTCTGATTGGGTCACACATAAACACAGATACACAAAAAGGATGGTGTGTAAGTAGAAGGAGGATTACTTAGGAAGAAGAAGGGGACCAGTAGGGGTTGGAGGGGGACAAGAGAAGATAATGGTGTATATTAACAGTATATATTATGTATATGCACAAAAATGTCACAACAAAATCCATCATTATGTATCATTAGTCTATGTTAATGAAAAACAATTTAAAAAATATTCTGATGTAAATATTTTTATGTAACACAGTGTGGGAAATCCTGCAACATGGGATTTAGGGGGAAAATACCGCTGTTATTATTTAAGGTCCCAAGCTTGACACCAAATGCAACCAAAGTCAAAACAAAACAAAAACACAGGACTTTTCACAACATAGAAACTCCCATTTTAGCATGAGAGCAAGACATTGTCTTGTTCTCATTTGAGCTGTAGAAGCCAGACTGTGTACGTCTGTCACATAACTGCTCAATGAACACTACTGGAGGAAGGAAGACTTGGCACAGGAATGGAGAAGACAGAGAAAGGGGATCTCTCAGGGACCAGTGAGACATCCTGGACCTATGTCTAGAGCTCTGATACTCAAGTCTTCTGGAACCTGGCACAGGTCTCTCATATTTATTTTTATCCAGATCCCCCCTGTTTCACTTCCAGGACCTTTTTCTCCTGCTGAATTATATAAGAGCACGAGGACCTGGTAGCTACCCATCAAAATCCTTCTTCAATGAGTTCTTACCCCAACTGACAGGAGTAAGAGAACTAAACATCACTGTTTCCTCTAAGGTAAAAGTTTAAATCTTTTATTTGTCGTCAGATACCTTCTACTTATTTCATAATCTCCATCCTCATGTCCTTAGCATAGGAGCCACAAGGACGGGTCTTCTGCAGCCTGGGTGAGCCCTCCAGATGTGTGGGCTCCTGCCATCCTAAGCGCAGCCTCACAAGGCAGTCTGGTTCACGGCGCAGCTCCTGATCCATATAAACCAGAGAACATATGACTGTTGTTTGAAACTGTGAAGTTACAGAATGATTTTAGCGTATAAATTGGCAATTAACTAATAAGTAGCTCTTAAAGAAATAGAACTCATTTGCGGTGAAGGCCGCGGGGAAAAGGATCCTATTCTAAATGCATAGGCCAGATTTAATTATCATTCAGGTAAAACAGGGGAGCCTTAACTGAAGCCAAAGGTGAACCTCAAAAAGTCAGAGGGACATTCCTTAAGATGTCAGGCTTTTCAGTTATGTTTTGATTTCTGTCTAATTTTTCTGGGTTCTTGTAGACATGGATAGAACAGCAATTCTACTTCCCCTTTCTGAATTCCATTTGCTGGAACTGGACAGTTAAATACTGAGTATTTTATAAAGAACAAAAAGGCAGTCCAGTATAACTATTCAAATAAGAGTAGCAGTATAGTTTAAAGATATCTTACTCCTTTTCCCCACCTCTCACATTCTTGGCTACTTTAAAACCAGAATAGACCCATGTCCTTGCTTTTGGGATTAGCAATTCACTTTCTTAGTGCTTGCATTGTATGACAGCTGGAGGGTTAAGCTTTGGCACCTGGCTAAAGCTTAATATTCAGTAGTTTGGCATCAGTCACACAACCCTAGGTATAGTCAGCTTGATGAGGCCCTGGCTTTGCATTTCACTGGATTTTCACCTTAGTAAAATTATCTGACCTGTGCCAGTCTCAGTGTGATATATCCTGTGTGTGTGTGTGCTTGTGTGTGCGTGCGTGTGTGTGCACCCACGGATGTGCATAGGTTAGGTTACTGTGCACCCATGAAATGATGCTAGTCAAGCCTCTGACCCAGTACCAGGCAATACTAATGGCTCCACAAATGTTGGCTATTATGGTGAGTGCTAACAGGATGGTGAGGTTATGGTTCTTCTTCATGTCATTGTCATTTTTATTATATAAACATAGAAGCTAACATATCAATTTGGAATGGAACATAGCCCAGGATGCTTATGAAGCCTCCCAATAGTATTTAGTTTATTTGTTTAATTAATTTTTAAAGCTGAGACGTAATATTTCCACATCTTCATAAGGTCTCTTATGGTGATTTAATAACTTACATTATGAATAATCATCAAATTAGAGCATTAGGCATTTTCATATCTTCAAATACTAGCGACTTTCATGTGTTAGGGATCCATGTTCTTCTAGACACTTTGAAATGGAGCAGATTGTTTTAACTAATAGTTCCTGTACTATCTTATAAAGAGCACACCAGTTCCTCCAGTCTGTTTATACAGCTTCTTTCCATCCTTCCTCTCCTCTGTCCTTCCCAGTCTCTTGTGGCCACAATTCCACTGCTGTCTCATACGAAGCTGACCCATTATTTTCCACAAATGAGTGAGAACACGGGGGTATTTGTCTTTCTGTGCTGAATTTCTTCACTTGAGACAAGGAACTCAAAGTCCACATTGCTGCAAGTGCTGGAGTTTACTCCCTTTGATGGATGAATAATATTCCAGTGTGTATATACACTTGATTTCTTTCCATTTGCCTGTTGTTGGATATCTAGTTGACCACAAAGTTTGGATATTGTGAATAGCAGTGAACACAGAACTGCAAGTATTTTGACATACTAATTTCATCTCTTCTGTGAGTTCCAGAATTAGAATTGCTGGGCCATGGGGTAGCTCTCTTTTTAGTCTTTGGAGGAATTTCCATACATGGTGTAATAACTTACATACCCATCAACACTGTGTCTGTGTAAGATTTCCTCCTTTCTTTCAATTTTTACCAGCAGGGTGTGTGTGTGTGCATGCATGCAAGCGTGTGCGTGTTGGATGGTAACCATTTTAACTGGGATGAAATGTATTATTGTGGTTTTATTTGTAACTGTCTAATATTTAGTAAGATGAAGCATTGTTCAGATTCCCATTGGCTATTTGTATGTATTATTTTCAGAAATGGCTGTTTAGTTCTTTAGCTTCTTATTTTTATTTTTTATTTATGTGCAGTGTGTGTGTGTGTGTGTGTGTGTGTTTATGTGGGTATGTGTACACAAGTGCAAGTGCCTGTGGAGACCAGAAAAAGTTATCCAGTCGCCTGGTGCTGAAGTTACACAGCTGTGAGCTGCCAGATATGGATGCAGGGAACTGAACTCAGATTCTCTGCAAGAGCAGCAAGTGTTCTTAACCAGTGAGTCATTTCTCTAGTCACTACCGTAATTTACAAGTTGAATATGTTTGGTGTTCAAGTTTTGGAATTTATTAATATATTCTGGATAATAGTCTCTTATTGAATTAATAGCTGGAAAGGGTGTTCTCTACATCCTTAGATTGTGATTGTTATTGTTTCGTGTGTGTGTGTGTGTATACGTTGCCCAAATATAAAATATAAAATCTACTCAGTCTGTATAATGTTGCTGGTATGTACTTGTTTTCAGGGTTGGCCATCTGGTGTTGGATAACGAATTGTGCTGGTGTGCTCTTCCCTGAGGGACACCCCTTTCCTCGCTGTCAGCATTCCTTATTTTTTTGCAGTTATTCATGGAGGACCGAGGCCTCATGGGCTTTCCCCTTTCATGTGAGCATGTTGGTTGGTGTTGTCTTTCTGGTGCCCCATACGAACTTGTCCTTCAGCAAGTCTCAGGAAAGACTGGTGGTGCTGGTACCCGTGCCTTTGGTAGCTGTTGTCCGGAGGGGAAGGTATTTAATATGAATGTATTTGTGAGAACACGGCATAAGCTGTTCAGGAAGAAAGACTTGTGTCATCACAAGCCGCAGTTCTGGAGTTACAAACAGGAACATTGCATTTTCTTGGTCCCTAGAGAAAAACTAGGGTGATGTTTGGGCTTTTTAGACCTGCAGCTACACTCTCAAGGTTGAGAGCCAGGGTGGGTGGTAGGGAACACTTCCTTAATTCTTGCTGGTTTGGTGTAGTTGGTCCCCTCTGGTGGCACTTACAGTCCTGTAGAGCTGTAGAACTTGGTAGGAACCTTTCCTAGCTCCCAAATGGACAGGCGCAAGTGAAGCTGAGACATGAGAGCAGTGAGTGGGCGGGCACATTTTCAAGACTGTGCCCTTTCCCTGAGGGAAAGGGGTGTCCCTCAGGGAAGAGCACACCAGCACAATTCGTAGGCTGGAAGGAGGTCCTCCTCGGTTCCTGACTAAGTGTGTGGTAGTGAGGATGGATCTTCCGCTTGTAGCTATGATAGTCATTGATTCTGAAAATGCAGGATGCTGGGGGAGGGGGGACTATGTTCTACCCAGTGAGGGAAACAATGGTTCAATAGTCATCACTGTGTTAGCCCGTTGATTACCAGCCTCTAAAGTGGCACAAATGTCTAGTAGTGGCGGTCTAGTAACTTAGGCTCTGGTGGTTGAGGAAGGCCTGATCTGAGTTTCTTTTGGAGGCAGAACTCACACAAGTTGGCTCTCTAACTGGACCGAAAGCCTGTGAGAACTGTGGAACTCTTGCAGCTGCTGGGACTCTATTTTATTCCCAGCTGTACTAACCCATTCCACCTTGTGAGGCAGCCAGGGTGGAAGATACACTTTACTTTTCCCTGGTGCTTTCTGAGTCTCCAAGTCTTTAGAGTTCCCATTCTCTCACTGATTTTCAGAATTCTCTCCTAATTTCACTCCTCAAAATAGTTTCTTTTTTGTTACCCTGTTCTGTCCCTATAGCAGAGTCACTTTCAGGGCCCCTCTCTCCAGCCATCTTGGCTGCACCCCTTCTGCTTCTTCTCTACTTCCTCCTCCTCCTCATTTCTCCCTTTTTCTTCCTCCTCCTCTTTTGTTTTTTGTAGATGTTTTCATTATAGACATAATTGTTTTCCCCATGATACAAACCTAATTAAATGTCAGAGGGCAACCCACAGAGTTCATACAACCCAGCCCCAGAGGCTGCAAAGCAGGTGTGTGTGTGTGTGTGCATTTACAGGAGTGCATTCAAAAAGTCAATATGTGCACAGAGAGTCCCTTGGGCCACCTTGAAGTGAGTAGCCATCTCTCTTCTCATTCAGGCCAGAAAAGAATGAGTTATGCCCCGTGTTTCCACCCTTTCCTTCCAGACCTCTTAGATTCTGTTTATAATTCAGAGAGTTGGAAAAAGAGCCTATCAACAATAATGAATGTTAATAGTTTATAGTTACATTCTTGGGAACTGGTGAAATTCAGATCCATGGACCGACAGCAATGCTTGACTTCAAGAGAAAAGAATAACCACACCTCGGCTCCTCCGTATTGAGTATGCCATGGCTTTAATGGCACAGATGCAGAGTGAAGTTGGGAGAGACACTGGCAGTTTCAGCAGCCTGGGGAAATGCTCTGTGTTGAAAGACCTCACCACAAGTTTGCAAACATAAATCAGGTTTGAGACATCATTTTCTTTGGATGTGGTCATTGAAGAATTTTCTTACTAGCCTTTTTATGAGCACAATCATAATATTTTCAATGCCCAAGTTCTATTTGGTAATTCTGAAGGTTTCAAGGACTTTACCCTGCTCCAGAGTTACCTAATGTCTCATAGGCGGTAAGTTTCTAAAATGGGGAACAAATTTTATTATAGTTTGACTTGGATAACTGGATTCAGAATTCAAAAGCAAGAGCTTACATTCACCAGTTTTCAGCAACTGGTTTGTGGCCTATGGACTTGCCAGAAATACGATACGATCTGTCCACATCACACTTTGACATATTTTATTGAGGAATATAGAAAATGAAAGGGCTTGGAAGGAAAAATAGATGTGTGTAAAGAGGAAAATGAGAAAGATACAAGTGGTTAAAAATTGGTATAGTTTATCTTAAGGTGATATTTGAAGGAAAATATATGGAAAACACTGGACAGAGAGGTCTTCATGTTATTTAGGACACAATGATGACCTTATTGGGTATAATAAGTGTTGTGTGAATTCTAATTGATCTTAATAATAAAAACATGGAGTCAGATATTGGGGTAAATGCTGAAACGTCAGAGAAGTAAAGGAGCCAGCCACTAGAGAGAACTTTTACCTCTACTTAATCCTGAGACCAGTGTAAGATCCTGTCTCCACGGACCCTCAGCCGGAACTCAATGAGGTCCTGTCTCCTCCTGCCTTATATTCTTTTCTCTGCCCAGCCATATCCCTTCCTGTCACCACTGCCTGGCTCTGTTTCTCTTTTAGACTGGATCAATCTTGTGTAGCCCAGGTGGCCTTGGACTCACAGAGCTCCATCTGCCTCTGCCGCCTGAGTGCTGGGATTAAAGGCGCGTGCCACCACTGCCTGGCCTCTATGGCTAACTGGTGGTTTAGCTCTACACTCTGATCTTCAGGCAAGCTTTATTTGTTAGATCACAAAGAAAATAGCACAAATAAGGGTATGTGTATCGGAGTCACAACGGTTGGTTAGAGTCTGCTCTAGTGTTGGTTCCTTCACATGGTTACCAAGGACCTTGACAAAGGCACTTCCTGGAGAAAGCTTTTAGTTTTTGCAGATGGTTCTGGGTTTGAGCACACCTGTGTGAGAATTTACAGCAGCCAGTCACATTGCAATCAAGAGCGAAGAAGGGATGAATGAACGTTCTTCTCAGCTCAGCTCCCCTTTTCCTCTCTTTTAAAAAATTATTTGCTTATTATTTATTTTGAGACAGGGTCTCACTATATAGCCCTGGTTGTCCTGGAACTCACTATGTAGACCAGGTTGGCCTCGAACTCACAAAGATTTACCTCCCAGCTGCTGGGATTAAAGGTGTGTGCCACCATGCCCAGCTCCAGTCTCCACTCCTGCGCAAAAATCCTCTTCCTAGAGAACAGTGCCACCCGCAATGGCTAGGTCTTTCCACACTGATTAATCAAGGCAATGTCCTACACACATGGCCCCAGGCCAACCTAATCTAGGTGATCTTTCAGTGAAATTTTATTCCTAGGTAATTCTAGATTGCATAAAATTGACAATTAAAACTCAACACCCGAGAGTCTAAGAGTCTAAGTTCCGAATACTTGCTAAAGTACATGACCTTGGCTCAGTTCCTTAACTTATTTGACTGTCAGTTTTCCCATATGAAGAATACATAATAGAAGTAATAACTTCATGATAGTGATGGAAGGCTTAAACGTGTTGGCTCTGCACCCTGGTGCAGAGCAAATGTCCAATAGATGTAAGTAAGCTCTTTGTATTGCTCAAAGACAAGGGGATTGGAATATTCAAATAAATCCCTAAAAGAGTATACGTCTCCCTTGTGATCACTGAGAATGTGACAACATTCTCTTCCACATAATGCCATTAAGTGTTTTTTGGCCCACAGTGGGCATTGGCTGTCTGTGAAAAGCTCATTTTCTCTGTTAGTGTTGGCTTGCCATCTCTGAGAAGTGCTTTGCCTTTTAGATTCTGTTTTCTCCTGCTTTTGGGTTAAAATCAGAGCTGTACCATAACTTATGAGCCCGTGCCTGAAATGTTGGCTGCTGAGGCCACCGTTAGTGTTTGGAGTCCATCTTGTGTTTTCCTGGGCAGGACTGATTTGCTTGTCTTCACCTGTTCTTTCTTTTTAACTGAGGCTACAGGTAGCTACTACCTGGACACCCTCCAGTTAGAAGGACCAGGGAACAACATTCACTGTGAATGGCTGTCACCACTATGTGTCTAGAGTTAGTAGAGAATTTTCTTGGCTATGTTGAAACTGCCAATGAGGAACCCTTTTTTAGACTATTTTCCCTTAGGAATTAGTCCCACCCAGCTGTGGGACAGCTCTCCCTTTATTGCTGTCTGCCCTTCCTTGTCTCACTTCCTCTGTTTGACTTCTGATAGCTTGAGGATCACTTCTCAAACTGCTTTTGTTAAGAATTACTCCTAGGAGGAATCTAAAATGGGCTGAAAGACATTTAAGGAGATGCTTAACATCCTTAGCCAACAGAAAAATGCAAATCAAAACAACACTGAGATTCCATCTTAACACTTGTAAGAATGGCCAAGATCAAAAACACTGATGACAACTTATGCTGGAGAGAATGTGGGGTAAAGGGAACACTTCTGTATTGCTGGTGGAAATGCAAGCTGGCACAACCCCTTTGGATATCAGTATGACAATTTCTCAGAAAATTAGGAAACAACCTTTTTCAAGACCCAGTAATACCACTTTTGTGTATATATCTAAAGCGTGCTCAATTGTACCACTAGAACATGTGCTCAACTATGTTCATAGCAGCATTGTTTGTCATAGCCAGAACCTGGAATCAGCCTAAATGCCCCTCAGTCGAAGAACAGATAAGGAAAATGTGGTGTATTTACACAATGGAGTACTACACAGCAGAAAAAATAATGACATCTTGACATTTGCAGGCAAATGGATGGATCTAGAAAACATCATATTGAGTGAGGTAACTCAGACACAGAAAGACAAATATCATATGTACTCACTCATAAGTGGCTTTTAGACATAAATCGAAGAAAAACTAGCCTATAATTCACAATCTCAGAGAACCTAGACAACAATGAGGACCCTAAGAGAGACATACATGGATCTAATCTACATGGGAAGTAGAAAAAGACATGATCTCCTTAGTAAATTGGGGGAGCATGGGGATCATGGGAGAGGGCAAAAGGGGAGGGTAGAGGAGAAAAATATATAGCTCAATAAAAACAATAAAAAACAATAAAAATAAAAGAATTATTGCTAGGTATGCTGGCACATGCTTTCAACCTCAGCACGGGAGGCAGACAGGAGAATCCCTGTGAGTTTCTAGCTAGCCTGTTCTACAGAGGGCTTGTCAGGCCAGTCAGGGCCACACGGTGAGACCCTGTAGTTTTGTTTTTGTTTTTTTTATTTTCTTTGAATACTTGTTTATGCTGTCTCCTGAACCAGACATGACCACTCTGCTCAGGAACTCCCAGAAGCAATGGTGACTGCAAAAGGTCTGCATAAGATGGATCCGTCAACATTCCATCACTAAGGGGAAAGGGGCTCATGAGGCTCCAGCCCTCCCTGAGGTGGCTGCTACAGGTTGTTGGCAGAGGTACAAGTCATTTTTGTTCCATAGCGTGACCACTGATAACATTGCCCATGTTCCACTAACTAACCCCACCTGTGTTCATGGAAACCACTCTAGTTAGTGTCCCCAACACACAAACAATCCAAAAATTCAAACAAAAAACACAGGAAAATAGGAGGGGGATTTGGGAAACAGAAGGGGCTCAGCAGGAGGGCGATGCAGAGGGTAATGCGGTATGTGCGAAAACGATCAAATGCATTGTATATGTATGTTTGTATGCACGGAATTGTCAAAGAACAACAAAACATTTAAATGTAATCTTTGCATCAGTGAGCTTCCTGAGGCAGCCGGATGCAGTCAGTGTGTCAGTGTCCCTCCTGTTCAAAGCAATAAAGTGGTGATGAGAGGAGACATGTGCAGGGGTGAGAATGGACTGAGAAGGTGACTGCCTATTCATCTTGATTATGAACATTTTATCTAAGTGCCAGGCACTTAAGTGTACCCTGGTGGCATAAGAGATGGGTTCTCCCCTGATGTCCAAGTGCTCTGTGGCTTAAGAAAGTCAACTGAAAATGCAGAGGGCCGGTAGAGGTGTTCTGCATATTCATAAAACAAGAGATATTTGTGCTGAGGATATCGGTGAGTAGCTGTTTGCAGGCGGGGAAGACATGGTGCATCATGGGAAAGGCATGGCTGAGGAAGCATGAGGCTGGCCATCATACTGTACCAGTAGTTACCAGCAGAGTATGAACAGGAAGTGGGACCAGGCTATAAAACCTCAAAACCCATCCCTCAGTGATGTACTTCCTGATGAAGCTTTGTCTTCAGAGCCTAATTACTTGATTAAATGATATGACATTAACTTATCAAAGCTAACAATCTTGGCCTGACTTTTAAAAACCATTTAAACTATATTTTAGTAAAAATGCTTACTTTTACATCGAGGTGGGTGTGCATCTGTCATCTCGGCTGTGTGGCATCAGGACCTTGCTTCCTGTTCCTCAGGCCCCAGCTGCTGCTGCATTATGGATTTCCCAGTGTCCCCCAGGCGTGTGGCAGATGTGTTCTTGTCTACTGGAAGTCATTGTGGCAGCTTCAGGGGCTGGATTCGTATCAACTATTTGACATCTTTCCATTTTGTTTCCACAGAAATGATGTTTGTGAACCTGCTTTTTCTAGCCCAAGCATCTTTTGGTATCATTTTCCCAGTATGGAGGTCTTATACTCCAAAGTAACAATATGTAGTTCATAGCATGCTGGAGGACTTCACCATGGTTTTCATATCTTCAGGTGTCACAGAAACACATTACCTAGAAACCTTGACTTGGTAAACTTGTGACAATTCCAATATGATGTGCTAACTAGAAATCCCACAACTTTTATCACAGTCTGTAGTCTGCCTACGGCCTATGAATTATCACATACAGGGCCCTATTGTAGGTTGAGCATTCTCTTTAGCAGCAATGTCCTCTAAGTGTCTACTTTGAATTTTTTATGTGGCGTTGTAAGTTATTCTGAAAACACCATCCTTAAATTTAGGGAAGTAAAAATAAAGTTGTTTTAGTCTTTGATAAATAATAAAACTCCAGACACATAATGCCTTTGAGGATATTTAGTGGGAGAGAACTAGGGTGCATGTGGAAGAGACTGTTGGAGATGAGACGGTGACCACCTTAGTCTATTTGTGTGACTGTAACAGAATCCCCACTAGTCGGTAATCTATAATGAACATAATTTTGTTGCATCACAGTTCTGGATGCTGGGAAATCCAAGATCAAGCTGTTATTCTACAATGAGGACTTTCAGATGATAGAAGATGAGAGAACAGGAGGGTCAGGGTCAGGGTCAGGGTCTATCAATACCAATTCCATCCGTGAGTGTGGAGTCTGCATGGCCTGATCACCTCCCCAAACCCTCACCTGCCAACACAGTACAATGGCAACGCAACTCCAACCCTAGTTCCAGAAGGGCATTCAAGCCGTGTCCGTAGTGTTTAAACATGCGGCCACAGCAGCAATGACAGCCAGGTGTGACTGCGCCCACCTGCAGTCTCTGTACCTAGGAGGCTGAGGAAGGAGGATGGGAGTCCACTGGCAGCTCATGTATGTAGGCATACCTTTTCTGAAATAAATCATAAATAAATAAGAAATAAAAGCCAGAGTCAAGTGGTGGTAGCGCACACTTTTAATCCCAGGACTCAGGGAGGTAGAGGGAGGCAGATCTCTGAGTTTGAGGCCAGCCTAGTTTATAAAGGGAGTTCTAGGACAGCCAGAGCTGTTATAGAGAGAAACCTCAAAAGAAATAAAATAAAAGAAAGGAAAAGAAAAGAAAAAGCCAGACGAGGTAGTGATGTGGGATTCCCCCCTGTATGCTGTGAGTACCATTGGTATTCACTGTCTTGGGCCTGAGCAGGGAATAGAGGTAGGTGGGGAAAACTAAACTGAATGTGGGGAGAAAGAAAGAGGAGTCAGAGAGAAGCCATGTAGCCCCACCGGAGACAGACACCGGACGGAGCTTTACCCGGTAAGCCACAGCGACGTGGTGATATACAGATTAATGGAGATGGGTTAGTTTAGGCTATGAATTAACCAGAAATGCTAGAGTCATTGGCCAAGCGGTGGTTTAATTAATACAGTTTTTGTGTGATTATTTTGGGGCTGAGCAGCCAGGAACCAACAAGCGGCCATCCCCACAACAAGGTAGTATATGCTCTTAATCTTAGCATTCAAGAAATTGAGGCAAGAGGACCAGGAAATTAAGGTCAACCTGGGCTGCCTGAGACATGGTCTGGAAACACCAAAACACCCCACCCAAATTCAAAACAATAACAAGACCCCGATTCCCACACCACCCCCCAAAGCACCTCTCAGTTCCAGAACATTCAATGATGACTCTTTCAGACTGCTATTTTTTTGTTGTTTTGGTTTGGATTTTTTGAGGCAGGATTTCTCTGTGTAGATGTAGCTGTCCCCTGTCCTGGCACTTGCTCTGGAGAACAGGCTGCTAATCTTATTTCTATCAAAAATCTAACACAGTGCAAAGGAAAATCTATCAACTTAGGGCTGTGAGGACCAAAAACATTTCGAGGAGAGCTTGCTTCTGGTTTCAGTGTTGGAACAAGCACTTACGCCATTGGCTTCATGGCTTACTGACTCCTGTCTCCCTTCTAGATCTGGGGCAGTATAGTGTCACTTGCAGATGGTCAGCTGTCCATGGAACAACCTGGACACTCACTCCACCTGCTGATTGTTAAGATAGGTGGTGGTAACTCCTCTTTAGGCCGCAGAAGGGAAAAATCTGATGCATTCATCTAAAAACTTTATTTGCTACGGGAATTTGCTTTGGCTAATGCAACTTTTAAGACCTGTTAGTTCACTCCAAGGCCAGGGAACATTTATGTAAGGAATCTTCAATAACATTCCTTCATTTTGGCAAGCGGGGAACTCCCTGATGCCAGTTTTTCCCTCTTTTGAGTGTTCAGTTTGCGTATGGCTTCGTTTGACTTCCCAAATGTTTTCAATATGCAGATAAGATCATGTAAACTTGAGACGTTTATTCTGTTTTTATTTCCTTCTCAGTGGTTTTGGTCTTGATAGTTCTGAAACACTGAGCACAGTCAAAGCCTCACTATGACTTTCCCTTTCACCAGATGAGTCAGGTTGTGTTAAGGGTGCTTCCTGCATGGTGCTGATCTGTACTTTTTAGAGTATATCCTGCAAGTCCTCGTTCCAGAGCGCCGGTTCTCAGTGGGGTGATTGTGTCATTTCAGGAAAGCAGTCTGTGTTAAGTTGGTGACTCTAGGACATTGACAATTAGAGGATGAGAGGACAGCTCCTGTTCTTCCACTTCAACTTGTAGAGACTCTTTAGAGCCAGGATTCTGCTGAATCCAGGGCATAGGTAAAGCATGGGTACTTCGTGGCTCTGAAATAATGGTGAAGCCTAAGTGCTAGGAGGGTAAGGCCTAGGTACTAGGAGGCCCTGGGGTGTGGGTAAGGCCTAGGTACTAGGAGGTCCTGGGGTGTGGGTAAGGCCTAGGTACTAGCAGGCCCTGGGGTGTGGGTAAGGCCTAGGTACTAGCAGGCCCTGGGGTGTGGGTAAGACCTAGGTACTAGGAGGTCCTGGGGTGTGGGTAAGGCCTAGGTACTAGCAGGCCCTGGGG